>JAPMNZ010927320.1:0-44180 GCA_029875035.1 Pomatoschistus microps
GTGAATGGATAAGAGAGTGGTAAAATCTTCAGACTCTTTATTGGATCAAGATACATCCTTATAAATAATATATATCGTTCTGAACTATGAGAATATTAATAATAGTTTCATCTTTAAATAATGTACTAAATGTACATAATGTACTAAAATTAAAGTTTTGTACAGACAATTAAACATGAATAGTAGTCCAGAACTGTCTGGGGACTCCTCATCAGTCGTTGCTAAAGTGTGGAATGTAGTAAACAGTCACTTCGAATCATTGCTGAACACTTCTGAACGGTCAGAGAGCATGAACAAGGCTCAAATTAACATAGATTCCCAGGTTAAAGACTTACAAGAATGCATATTTTCATGTGGAAACCGCGTGCAGAGTGTGCAGTCCTGCCTGTCTGATCTGTTGGAAAAAGAATCTAAGGCAGCATCCCTGAGAGGCAAAGACCAGACAGAGCAATTTGGTCAAGCTTGGACAGAGCTTCAAGGTGATTGGCATTTTTTGCACATGAGAACAGGAAATGTATTCGGATTTCTAAAGCTCATTCCAGAAACAGAAGTTGTTGTAAGAGAAGGATCCCTCTGTGTAAAGAAAGCTCAATTCACAATACCCACCACGGTCCTAGCGGAAGCAAACTCAGTTCAGAGTTCACCAAAAAACAGTTATGAGGATGTACAAAATGATCTACTTATACTATGTCCGTGTTGCAAAGTCTCATTTCCACTCAGCATATTCTGGAAACACGGATTGTTTGAGATTGCCGAGAGAGGTCACTCTGTCCCGGCTTGGCAGTCATTGGAACGTGCAGACGTACCCCGGTGGATATTGGATGAGAGCTCAGGTTGGACCAGCCCTATTTACAAACCACGAAATTCCGCCAATTCAATGCAGAGTATGGGTCAAAGTATTGCAGCTCTGAATTTGAGACATTTGACAAATGACAACTATTTCTCCCAAGTCCTGGACCACTCAATTCAGCGTCTAGTGTTCAACCTTAGAACATGAACCACCATGCGCAGCTATACCCGTTCGAAATACTTCATGCCATACTTTGAAAAAGATATGCCTACTGGTGAGCTCAGCCCTTCCCTGGAGTGTCATAAGCCTGGGACTTCTCAGTCCTCCTGTAGACAACAAAGGATTATGCATGCTGTAGAAGAAGATACAGTGACATTGGACAACCTTATTGGAGTGGTGTTACTCCCACAAGGTACTCGCACTCTTGTTCAATACGGAATGACAGAGAAACATAAAAACTCAGCTGGGCTAAAGATAGATCCAATAAGTAGCATTAACAATTTCATTACTACTTTGCGCATGGAGTCAGTACACATAGAAATGTGCATGTATACAAGCGTACCCTTGTTCATAAAGTCTTTGTGGATGAGAATCTCACTCGCAAACTTGGAAGAACTTAGCTTTGAGCCCCTGTGGAGGATTAAAGGTGTGATTAGATTTTTCCCCCAGATCAATTCTGTGGCAATCGAAATAGGAGACCATTATCTAGATGCATGTGTCTTGGATACCAACTCACAGCTTCTGACTGGGGAAGTGAATCAGAATTGGATACAGGAAGTTCTCGAATCGACCAGACAGGTTACGAGTAGCTGTTGCCTCAGGGGTTATGGCACTGGATGTAGTGCAGAGGATTGTCCCCTAAATTTTAAAATGAGAAAAGTATCACCAAATAGAAATAAACTAAAACATATATATTGCAGAACTCAAACACTCAAACAAAAGCACAGTCGAGGAGTTTGTTATAAAAAATTCAGACAACCCAATCGCTACCAGAGTAAAGGGTGCAAAATACGTTTTCAAAAAGACATGGAAAAGCAGGTCCCTGAACAGGATCTTGGAGCTGTCACACTACAAGATGTAGCAGAATTCAAGGGTCAGGAGCCTTTGTTTTCTCTAGAGGAGCCTGGGAGCAACAAATCGGAAGAATGTGAAAGCGAGGAGAGCGAGAAGATGTTAAGCCAAGTGTCTCAGCATGGTGAAGGAGTCCCAGACTTGAGACAACCTTGGATGTGCTCACTGTTCTAGCCAGATTCTGGTTGAAAAGGACTCTTTGTACCACCATTTTGAAGTCCGGAAATGTCACCCCCAGACATGTCATGTTTTATATCAGAAGGCCTGAGACCCAACTTGTTGGCCAGCAAGAGGCCATATGCGGCAGGGTGCAAGGAGTCTCTTGTGAGCATGATGTCATTCACAGAAAGGGATGAGTCAGGCTTTCGTCCAGATAAGCTGTCAGCAAATGTCACTCCAGATGTATTGAGGAGTGAGACAAGCATTGAGTGAAAAATGTGTACCGGTGACCCAGACTCATGTTCTCTTAAGGTGTCCTTGTTATTGTATTGTATAGTATTGTGCCTCCTATTGAATTGGCTAAAGCCAGACAAGGTGCTCCTCCAAAAATTTGTCCACATACTCAACGTCTCCTCCATGTGCGCCACGTTGATTGAGGACGGGTAACTGCACACAAGTTTTGTGTCTGAACCGAGCTCTGTGACTGGATCTTGTTGTGAGGTGATAGGCTCATTTTTCTGTGACATAGCACACTCAAGGTGCCTTGTAATCTGCTCGGCCATTTGCAGTAGGTAGTGGTCTTTGCAGTGCTCTTTTAGACGTTGCAACGCTACGTGAGGCTGTCTGGTGACCTCTCCAAGAAACTCTCTCACAAGTAACACCTCTTTGCCTTCTGCTATCATAGAAGCCATCATTTTACCCAAGCTGTGAGAGACACTAGCAGACTTGTGTTCTGAGGACAATGTTCCCACACCGGATCGCAGAAACACATCGGGTAGATCGGTTAAATTCAGCCCAAACATATCAGGCTGCTGGTCAGTGACTAGAAACCTGGACAGATTGTCCAGTAAGGGCCTCTCAAAAGCATTGCCTGCCACAGACAGACCTACTCGCTGCTGCTCCCCTCGCGACGCCAATACAGTGTCGGCCAAGTGCATCAGAGACGATCGACTTGCTGCTGTGCTAGTGTATACATGTCTTGTGGCGGATGCTGTTAGCCCCTGGACAATTCTGTGAAAAAGAGTTGCAAAACCCAGGACTGTATTGTGTGCTCTCTTGGCCAGCGTGGAAACATCCGCTATGACATTGCCCTTAGAACAGCTGCTATCCCATCTGCATATGTGCCTGTAAAGGACCCCATCTACCAGAGCAGTGACCAGGTCCGTCTCCATGTCATAAAAAGCAAGACAGGCTGTGGCGTTACACTCTGGTATTACCGGGCAACGGCCATGTTCAAAGGTTTTCATCACGTTCCACAGGGCAACGGTAGCCATCTTGAGCTCAGTTGCCCTAGTTGGCCCTGTACGTAGAAGAATGTCATGGTCAATCCAATCTTTTAGAATTTTGCACATTACAGACACTTGAGCACTTGGAACAGAATTACTCATAAGCAGTTTCAGAGTGTCTGCTAGTTTGTCTAGCGGCATGTACAACACTGAGCACAGGGCTTTGTCCTGAGCCTCTCGTTCCTGCATGGCCTCGTATGCTGCATCACGCGGACTAAGTGCATTCAGTATGGTCTTATAGAAGGGCTGGCCAGCAGGACTACATACACAGCACCCGGTAATTTTACAGCTATGACCACCAAGTCTTGCCTGATCTTTACCATTGCATTTGAGGCAGTCAAAATTATTATTTTTAGCACCAAGGGCAGGTGCAACAGTAGACCTAGCATGGCACGCTTGTTGGTGGTCAGTGCCACAGGCCCTTGTGCAAGAATGTGGCAGTGGCCAATTCACACCTGCACCACAAACTAGACTGCTCACCATGGCCTTGCCTGATAGGCCCATGCCCAGGCCTCTGACTTTTGCCCAAGGTAGAAAACTACATGGTACAAAACCAGCTAGTACAGCCCAGCGGATCATGTTCCTGAGCATGGCTTTGATGTGTGCACATACCAAAGATGATGAGTAATGATTCACCAGGTACCTTACCAAGCAAGTGGCACTCTCACTGTTACTGCCCAGTAAATTATATAGTAAAAGCTCCAGTGAAAGTGCAGGGCTGAAGGTGTTGACAATCTCTTCAACCGCTATTGCGAAATGTGGATCGTCACTGATGTACTGCCAGGATCTCAAGTCCCTGTGTGTGGCGACCAAGCCATACGGTTCAAAGCTTTGACACTCTTTGCCAATAGACTGACTTCCAGGCTGTGTACATAGTTCATTTTGTCTGTAGATGCGCAGTGTGTTCAAACAGCCCCTGTCTTCCAGAGCAATCTCAGCAAGTTTATTTTCATGAGAAAGCAGCTGTTTCCTACGATCATTCAACTTTTGGGTCATCGTGCTTCGTATCCAAGACTTAACAATGGTTGTCTTACTTATTATGAGGTTTCCACTTAAATACACAGAATCAAACCATGTGGTGTGTCTTTATTAGAGCTCTGTGCTGTTTGTGTGGCAAAAAACCCAAGGGCAGAGAAAAAGGCCTTGAATGTAACAACCCAGAAGAAAATGATTGTTACAGAGACACAAGTGACAGTGACCAAAGTGAGGACGAAATGGCACAGATGAATAATGCACGGGTCATAAAAGTATCAAATCTTAAGCGTAAGGCAATAGATAAGTCTGCTGATGTGATTGTTGCTGAACACATGATTTGCAAATATGGTCACAATTCTGCACTGCAAATCTACCATGAAAGGTGCTCAAAGGAGATGCAGAGAGCTCTGAAAAAGCTCCAATCAAGTAAGGATCACAGGAAAGCAAACATCTGTTCCTACAGCCACTAGCTATGACGTTTATAGTCAAGCTAGGAGTGCACATATTTGACATTGCTTATCCTTTCCTATTTATGTTATGTTCCTTTTGCCTTTTTGCACTGCCTTTTGTTTCTCTGCAAGGATCAGAGACAATTGCTGGCAACATGAGTGTGGTGAACATGGACCCGAGCGTCTACACGCTCAAACCTCTGGAAACTATCCTTCGGCTAATAAAAGCCCCAAGTTTTCTCTCGGATCCCAGCGGGGCTTTTGCAGAATACATGGCCGACAGTGTCATAAGACCTTCTGCCACAAACAGTTCAATTTCTGCAGAGGCCACAATTGCAATATCACAGGCCCACATGGGCGTTACTCTGTTTCGACAACAAAAGGACACAAGCCGTCTCCTTGCTGGTTTTGTTTACAAGATGTTGGTGCCCGATAGCGTTGTCCCGACGGGTACAAGATTCTGCAAACGTTACCGCATCACCGACCAACGTGAAGCTCAGCAAGGAACGTATGATACGATAAGCAACGGAGTTCAGACCAGAGAGTACAGCCAAGTATTTCAGCACACGTCGAAAGTAGTGACGATGCAATTTGGATGTTTGCTGGGTGTCACTGTTCCTTCTGTTGCTGTCGACCTAATCAGGAGAGAGTTAGACAGGGTCGGCACTTCATGGGAGCTTACTAGGACAATAGAGATCCTGAAGTATTGTGCCGCGCAGCCTACTCTTACTGACAGAGTTGCACAAAGAACCAGGACTTACACACGGGCCGAGAAATTGGACTCTGTACTTGTGATGGCCGAACTGATGTGCGGCATTATAAACATTCAACCAGACTCGTTTGTCTGTGCGCTGGAAAACGCACGCAGGATCCTGGGTAGTGATAAGCCAGAGGTGATGATTGTAGGAGATACTCTATTCAGGGTCATTTCCCAAAGGAGCTGCAACAGTGTCACGTGGACTCAGATCATGTGTGAGAAGTCATTAATCACCCCAGAGATTTCTGTATACACTGCTGCAAACGAGAATAACAAACACACAGGGTATTATGAGTTCACAATGGAACAGGCTCTCCCACAAGGATTGGTTTACAAGGAGCTGCCCTTTACAAACCAGTCCTCCTTCCAGGACAAATCCATCGAGATGAAAGTGCACTATGTCTGCTTGGGAGGTGGCTCCACTGACAGAATCCCCATAGTGCATGTGGACAGTGTTCAAATGGAGCATGGAAACAATGCAGATACTTCTGCAGAGCACAAGGCCTTCTCCAATTCGGACGGGTTCAAGTGGGAGTACTTCACTGTTGGATGTACCCCACCTGCACTGAACCAGATAAATCCTATTCAAGTGCTCTCGACTTCAAACTCTGATGAAATCAGCTACAAACAGCTTGCTCAGCGCTCACCCTCGACCTCATACATACATCAGTATGATGGCGCGGTGGCATGCGTACATCTACAAAATCTACACGCTGTCGGGAACCCTGTTCATCTCTTCTCTCAAGAGCGAAGGAACAAATTGCAGATTTATGTAGATGAATTGATGCGAGGCAATCCCTCAGCCATCCCTATAGAGTCAATGGCCCGCCTAGCACACACCAGAGACTGGTATGGCAAAATCAGTAACCCCGCGTCCGTACTGGAATTTGACACACGCAACATGGTTGTACCTTGTCCATCTGTCCCTGACCAGTCCTCTGCGAGAAACGTAGAAGCAGCGCAGACGCGATGGATAGTCAGGCCCCGTATGGCTCTTTTCAACTCTTCAGCCATGAACAACATAGATAACGAAATGGCTCAAATCGGGAGCGAGCTCCTCGCTCACTTTGGTGACGGGGAGCATTCCAGAGAACTTGAAGGATTCCTGGTATTCCTTGAACAAGCGCTTCACTATGTACAGGGAGTGAAGTCCATGCTGGCTTTAAGGCTGGATATCCTTAAAGGATCTTCGACAACAAAGTATTTTGCACCCGGATGGACCAAGAATAGATTGTTCTGGTCTTGGTTGGCTGATCCAATTTGCGCAGTTCACTTGCGCCGACATCTAGGCTGCAAAGAGACAGCCGACACTGAGAACTTTGGTTCGGAGGAGAACACAGTTTTGCTGCGTGTTGAAGGTGCGGTGAACAGTCTCTTGGCGTTGTTCCAAGGCGTCCTAGGCAGCAGGGACAACTCTGTTATCACATTCTTGCCTGCGTGTTTCGATACAAACACTGGAGACAACTCTGCTTTGATCTCTGAGCAGGGATATCCGAAAAGCTTCACCAAGGAAGAGGTGGACTATTGCAACATCATGTACTGGATCATTCTTCCGGCGCTCGGGGCCAAAGTGTACAGAGTTGGATCTGTGAACGGAGAAGCAAGTGAACGCGTCTGTCTTCCCGCAAGGCCCGATGGCGCAAACCTTGGTAATAAAGTTAACATGACTAGTGGAAAGACACCAACGGTAATTCGTCTGAAGGGTGAGTGCGCTTTCAGCAAGGTGCCCGAAGAGGACTTTGTAGATGTCAGCGACCTATTTGAACCAACCGCACTAACACAAACTCTGTGCCTGGACACAGGATTTAGCGAGACATCCGTGGTTACGTACCTGTGGGCGATCAGATGTCAGAAACTCTCACGGCTCAATAATAACCTGGCCAAAGTGTTATTAGGCTTGCACTATAGTACGCTCTTAACACACAATGTGGTCAGGGACCACTACGACACTAGGTACTATTCTGGCATGTCTTACATTCTCTTTAGGGGTCTGCGCTTCACAGGCTGCGGCGTGTCTCTTATGCAGCAAAAGTCTGCGCTTTACACCCTTGGAACCAAGATAATATGCAAGCCCACGGCTCACAACACCCACCAAGTGCACACCTTAAATCAGTACTGTGAATCAGTAGTGATTCCTGAGACCTTGGAATCACCTGGCGTATACATTCCTAATCTCTACATGAAAGACGTGCGAGGGGGAGACGTGCTCATAAACACTGGCAGTCCCTTTGACATGGTGATCGCTGATGCATTCAACGGTTTTTGTCCCGAGTCTGACAGTGCCAGCGGATATCGAAGGCCGCACATCTTCACCGCAGGTCGCTCCGAAAGACTCAACGGTCGGGTCACGCTGGATCCCCTGATGCGAGCAGAGGCCTACACATGCCTGCCCACTCTCCTTCATCCATTCAGCTCCACGCTTAGTGTCTTGAAAAGCAAGCATGCCGCCAGACCTCGCAACACGGGGGAAAATAATCTTAAAGTCTTTTGCAACTCACTTCATATAGTAGAGTTCGAAAAAGGCGTGCTGGACCCAATAGGAGACCCGTTCAAAGACACCGTAGAGCGAGTGAACGGGGACAAGCATACTACAGACATCATGCAACCGGCGTTGGGTGTGGCTTTCTGCGGTACTTATGGTATTGGTCTGACATCTGACAAGAAACTCATGTGTCCCAGCGAAACAAGCCGAGAAACCCTTGCCGAGAGGCTCGCGCCCAGGATCAGCGGAACAGGCATATTCGCCTGCAACCCAATACAGACTACGTCACGCCTAATCAACCCAATTTTCAATAGGATCTTTGAAAGCACAAGGTACTCACGCATCCTAAAGAGCTGAGAGTCGAAAAGGCCCACAAGAGACACACTATAGTGAGAAAAATGTTAGCCGGAAGCCAAAGTAACATGTCTCACAGTGTGTTTCGTGGAATTTGCTTCTTGGTTGACGTAATTATCTCTTGTGGAGTGATATTTTTCACAGCTCTGTATCTTCACCCAATGGAAATCGAAAGCAATCTCACATTGACCAGAAAAAAAGAGGAAGCAGAAGTTGACTTAGCCATGATAACAGTTTCACGGTCTATAGCAAGCCTGGACACGAACATCGCTCTTCTGGAAGAGACAATGAGGGGAATAATGTGCCAGGATATGGAGTACCACAAGCTTCAAAAAGAACTGCATTCCACACAAATAGAGCGAGCCGACCTGAGGTATTTGCTTAGTGCTCTCAGAGGAAGATTGGATGTACAGAGATTGCTAGGAGCTGTGAAAACTCTCTCGGACAATGTGGGACTTCAAATCAACGCATCCGCTTTCATCAACAGACAGGTGTTCACCTTGGCTGTGCAAAGGGATCTCGAAGAGAGGCGAGAACCTGTCACGCGCGTGAATGTTGAAGATGCTTGCTATGAGTATAACTTAGTTGCACGCAAGTCAGACAATGTTTGAACCCTCTGGTCAAAATGACATACCATAGATGATTAACAGTATAAGACACGATAAATTAAGGGGTCTAAATGACCATGTGAAGTTTGGTGCAAGTAATTATTCTGGTCTCATCTTGAAATATTGATGAAATGCAACACTGTTTTGACATGCTCGAGCTTATTTTAAGGCTGTGCCAATGCAGCAGTGGTGGCCTTTTTAAAACTGCACCCTCAACAGTGCAGTACAAACGGCATGCTTACTAGTGCTGTCAATACTTGTGAGCACATTTTCAGTAAACAAAAATATTAATAACATACTGTCTATTTATGAAATAAACATTCAGATTCAGTTTCAGACTACTTTATTTATTCCACCAGGGGATATTCATTTGTGCAGCACATCAAAAAATATTACTTAAAGAACATGAAAACACAGAAAATAAGCGATATGACGTGAAGGGGAGCCACATACAAACATGTGAACACAAGACAACAAAAACGCTCAAAATTCCAAGTCCACATCCAGTTACAAAGTTCAGCAGTCTAATAGCAGTTGGGACAAAAGATTTTAAAGGACAAATAGTTTTACAATATGGTGGAACATAATGTCATCGTGGTAGAAGCAAGCTGAACTCATCATTCAGAACATGATCAGTGGACATTATGATGCAAGCCTTTTCTCACCATCTGCTGGTTACAGAGAGCTGACAGTCCCCTCTGTCCAACTCCAGTGACATGCTTTCTGCATATATGTACCATTTTAAGCCAGAGTTAGGCTACTTTCCTTGAGAAGTATATATATATTACATATACATTCCCCATCCACTGACCCAATACCATTAAAGACATTCTCAGGAAAAAAACGCAAAATGTGCAAGAAGATATTGTTCACTGTGGGAGACATCCTGAGAAAAATACTTCTCATATATGGACTGACTGTCGGAATGTTGTCACTGCTGGTACTGAGTGCAATTATTGCACGAGAAACTGCATGGACACAGACAGAATGTATTAAGTTTTACATCCTCTGGTCCACCACAGGATTCATAATCACAGCCATATGCTTGTCCTGTGTTTGTGCATTGGTGTTGGGGAACACAACACAATACTATGTCTCCATGCTGTGTTTTGCCCTACTACCGGTGGTTTCTTTAGGACTCTCTGCTCTCCAGGACCGGATAAAACTGGACCAGGCACTGGTCGGGTCAGTGGAGTGGTTTAAGTCATTCCAGTGTCCACTCAACAACTGGAGTGACATCATTCAGGGTACATCGGCTGCCATTGTACCCAGCCTAGCGCTGAGTGTGGTGATAATATATCATTTGAGAGCATGTTCCCGGTCAAAGAGTACATGCCAGCAGACAAGAGCTCTGGAATCCACATCCAATATATGAAGGCATGAATATATCAACACAAACAGATGTTATTCCATGCAATTCTCCTCCAGCTGCTGCAGATGTAAATGTACTACTGTCTGTCCAATAAAAGTTGTCTAAATGTATTATTGCATTGTATTATGTTGTACATTTTAATTTTTCTTGAATACTGCTTATATACAGTGTTGGATAAGTTACTTTAAAAAAGTTATTAGTTATATAGTTAGTAGTTACCAGTAAAATGAACTATTCCGTTACTTTTTTGTTTGCTGTGGTTCCAAGCTTTAACTGGTTGTAATTTAGGATAACTTCTAAGTAGATTAATCATTGCAACAATGTCACCCTATTTTAGTATTAGTATTATATGTTAGTATAGGAAACTGTCCTGCAAAGCACACATGTAAGACAGCCAAGGTACCATTTAAACTACATTGCATTTATTTTTAATCCATTGATCAAACAAAACACATTACAAAACTTGAAAGAGACTATTTGCAAACAATTAGTTCCCACAAACACACACACAGCGGCCCTCACGCCTGGCAATCCAGATTTATGTCAATAGTGCCTTGGGGTTCCATAGGGTATGGTGACACACTTTTTGTAGTGATCAGTGTTCGTCCCACTGTTCCTTATTTTACTAGAATGTTTGAAAAATGTACTTTGCTTACAAAAAATAAAAACAATAACATTGGCTTTTTTATATAGGCATTTCAATACATGGCCAAACCCAACGTGTAGAACAGGACAGAACATAATAACTATGAGAGTACAATGAAATCAACAAAAACTATTTTTGTATTATTATTGTATTATAAAAGTAATATACATTGAGTGTACAGATGATGGCAAACCACAGAGAAACCACATCACTTTTTTGCTCAATAACAATATTGTGTGTGAATTCATCATAGGCCTCAGCAGTGCACTAGAGAAGAGTAAAGGATAGCCAATAGCAACTATCACAAAAGGGAGAATGGAAAACAGCAGTGAATCACATGTTGTAGTTATTTTATGTTGTCATTTTGTGATTTTAAATTTTTAGAAATGGTGCACGTTTTTGTTTTTTTCTTGGCCTGAGGCTCATATAGTTACCTTTGCATTTACGACAAGTCACAGAACACAAATGAACAAGACACTTCAGTATTGACCCGTCTATAATATGCATATTGCATACTGCACACTCCTCAAGCAGATCCTTCATATATTTCACCAGCGCACTCGTCAACTCTCCAGGTCTTATCCCTTCAAAAATACAGAGAGCCTCTTCCTCAAGCAGTTTTGCATGTTTTTTTGTAAGCGCGCACTTCTTGGTCACAGCCATAATGCAGCAAGTAGTAATATACTTCCACCTCTCCATGTTCAAAAATTGTATTTCCAAGGTGGTTTTCCACAACAGTTGTCTGGCAAGAGAAGCAGTGCTCTCCTTGAAAGCGTAGTCAAATTTTGAATACTTATGGAATGACATGTAAACATGATCCAACAGGATGTAGCACAGTAAACTTATTATATTGTCATCAGGCACTGAAAAAATGTTCCCATTTAGTTTGACCAACATGTCCATTTGGGTTGCTTTAATTTGGTCCATTTCGGAATCCCAATAGCTGGACAGCCCATCTGTAGACTTGCCTTCATCCCATGCTCTGTGTTTCCAAACATTTCTGCTGTGTATGTCTTCCAGATTGCATACCATGTTAACACTATGCATATCTATAGACATTGCGAGGCAAGCTGCACGTATATTGCAAATGTTTTGCATAATGCGCTTGTAATTTTTACCATTCCCAAGCATAGCTAAGACATATCTGTGCATAGCCTGCACAGCTGGGCTGAAGATTGATGAGAAAGGTACATTGTGGTCCGTTCCATGTTCAATCATGTGGACAAACCAACTTACACTTGCGATGTGATGCGTATGGTAAATTGTGAGGTCCTCAAGAGATGGCTTCTGATATCCTGAGCCAACTAAATGACTCACTTCACTGATTTTGGCCCGATCTAATTGCAGAGCCAGTACAGAAAGCATCTCAACCCTATTCATCACAGAGGCACCAAATTCTTGGTACGGGAATGGATAGGATTCCTGTTTGGATCCTGTTGGAGAATTTGACAAAACAGGCTCTTCAGTTGCTAACTGTGACATCTCAGTGAGTGTGAAACCTCTCTCTGAAAGTTGAGCTTTTTATCTGGTATAGCTCCTCCTTTTCACAGGCTGTTCCTTTATCCTGACTTCAATGTGAACATGTGAACATGCTGTATATTATTCTTGCACAGACTTTATTCATCCACAACAATTGTAAAGGGCTTTGTGACTGTGGTCTGTGAAAGGTGGTACAGTATATGAATAAAGATTACTTACTTACCTACTTACTTACCTCCTCAAGAAAGAATTGCTTTGTCAAAGTAGCTTGCATAGCATTTCACAATAAAATATAACATTAAAGTACCAATTTCAAGATAGTAAAAAGATAATGTTTGTGAATAATAAAATAATCTGGATAGAAGTATTCTGGAACATTCATATCTGTAAACAAGTATACATTTACAGTATAAAATGCTGTGAAAAAAGGATTGTACACATCTGTTGACAAAGCAGATGTATTATCTATAGCAGAACGGTGACTTGTACAGCAGTATACTGTAGTGTGTGCAAGAATGTGCTCTTGTATCCTCACTGTGGTAACGGAGCTCTAGGAGTCTGCTTGAGAAGGAGCTCCTTTAGCCCCTGTATACTCTGGTTGACTGGATGTGTTGGATTGGCAATGATAGAGAGCAGTTTTTCCAGTGACCTTCTGTCTCCCGTTGTTTTAAATTTCTCCTGCTTACAGTCAATAACACACTATACAGTGTGTGAATTACATTTGTGTTCAGGTTTATATTGCCACACCGTAATGTGCATTTCCACTTGATGTGCTAACTTTTATTTACTTTATAATTTATTTTTGACTGAATGAATTTGCTAATCAATGGTGAATGCTACTTTTCTAACCCAATGAAAATATTTGAAATACTTAAATAATACAAGTATTCATGTGATCATATATGACATGTTTTGAGAAAAACAATGATCGAGTGTTATAAAGCAGTATACTCACGTCATTGCTAGAAGACAGAAAGTGTGCATAGGACGATTTCTTATAGCTCGGATTGAATTTGTAGGTCCTGTTTTCTGGATTTCCATTCATCTCCAGAGGCTTTTGAACATGGGAAAAGGAGGGCAGTGATTGCAACTCTTCCATTGCACGCTCTACTCCCAGCCTCAACGTGTTACACATGTGTTTGTTCTGGGCCTGAACCATCACGTTCAAATCCAGGTGTAGGAGCAGGGATGATAGAAGCAGCTCCATCATTAAGGTTTTACCACACTGCCTCGGAGCCAAGCACAACGTATATGGATTTGCGTACCGAGCAAATACTTTGTCCACTTGGTACAAATGACTCTTAGCAGGATTGACATAATCATAATCATTTGAACCCAGTGGGGCCAGTCCCATCTTATTCAAGAGTTTGTGCTTGTATCGGAAAAGACAATCCCCAAACTGGTTTGAGCTTACACCAAGGGCCACGCCTCGCAATAGTTCAAGTTGAAAGGGTTCCATTCGCATGCCTTTCACTGTAAAATATTCAAACACCCTCTCTATCATAAGTCCGAAACGGTGCATGATTGACCCACTCTCATCTTTGACAGCAGTGTGACTACTTTGTAACGCGTGCACCCTATCTCTGGCACCCTGCAGCCCAAGCTCTCTGATCAGTGCTGACTGAGCGAAACGACTCTCGCTGAGTCTTTTGTATTCTGTAACTCTATCATTTTCCTGACTTTGCCATTCCCTGTCATGATCATACTTGGCCAAACGAAGCCTGACACAATCTACAAACAGAGCAACTGAGACAGACTTGTTGTTATCAATGGGGTCATTTGGACATTCTTCTCGCAGCAACCGTTTCTGTACTGGATTCAGAGACAGAGAAGAGGAGTTGAATGTTCCCAGACTTGTGTTTTCTCCACTACTGCCCGATGCCCGAGTCACCGCCAGGCAGTCAACAGACAGTGGAGAAAATGACATGCTGTTATGCCCACCTGAGACTTTAACGGATGAGCGTTTTTTGTGTTACACTGTCACGTCTGATCTCACTATCTCGAAATTAATAGATTTGGTGTTGCCTGTCAAGATCTATTTTCGATATTGTTGGTTGTTCACAGGGGAGATATATGATGAAAAAGAAAGAAGAAACTGGTTTGACACAAATCGTGCATTGATGGCAGACAAGGTGCCTGAATGTTATAGCTGTCAAGAAAGAAGGCATCAACCGCATGTCATGAAGTCGTTCTGGTTGACCACCGACGCACGAGTGGTGTGTGTGGACAATCTCACAGAGGACATGAAGTTTAGACACCTAAGAGCACAAAATGTACAGTATCAACTCTCGCGATGGACGAAACACCCGGATCTGTGCAGTCAAGTTATCACAGACTCAGAATTAGCTCACCAAAATCTAATCATAGTTTGCGCTGGAGCCACAAGCTTGAGTCAGGGTAGATTTTATAATCTTTATGCCCAGTACCCACTTGCAGTAAATGATGTGCACCATGAACAGCAGCTCAATAGTGGAATGACTCATGCCTTGAATGAGAATATGATTAAGTTAAAGGAGATTCGGACTGGTCATGATTTACTTGTTGAATTGGAACCTCTGTACCTCGCATATTTTAGCTTGCTAAACGAAATACAGAGAGAGCAAAGTCTTCTCTGGAAGCGTGTTGATCTTCTTGGAGCTCAGTGGTTGATACAACGTGACCGCTCCGAGTTAAATTTTACCTTGAAACTAAGAACACATTTATTAACCAGATTTCTTCTTAAACTTACCCTTTTTTTTTGTCAATCTTCTTGAATACACATATTGACACTTATATATTTTTATTGTGCTTGGATAATAATGAATCACACACAAGGAAACTCTCACTTCTTTTAATGTTTCAAACACACAGGTGGCCAGGGCAATATGTATTAATCATATGACTTTTGGATTAGCTCACTGATTGAAAGGCACGCAAGGAGCACTTGCTTTCATGGATGTATAGTGATTTTGCATTTCAATGCATTTCAATCAGTGTTGTATAGCCATTGCTTTACAAATTCCAAGCTGGTAACATTAAAGTACTTTGTATTCTAAACATTATGTAATTTTTGTTCTTTGGTGTGCTACAATTATTAAAGATATGTATACACATACTATTTATAAGTGATATAAGTGCATACTGTTTGTATAGGATCAACCCGCGAGTTGGGGCCATGTTAGGATCACGCTGTGAGTCTGCAGTCATTAAAACTGGTCATGGGCGAGGCTGATTTACGAGCCTTATTTTAAGGCATCTGAAAGCCAAGCCTGCCAAGGACATTAGAAGCTCACTGAATACAGTATCTAAACGTAATTGTACATCTTTCAAAGTGTAGTACCTACACACAAAATCACTTTTACAAAGTATGTTTATTGAGCAAAGGAAAAGTTAGTCCCTCTTTCAGGAAACTGGACATCACGTATCACATACTTGCCATAACCCTTGTACTCAAGTTGCAATTTTCCTTTTAGCCATTCATCCACGTTGAACAAATGTGACAGACGCATTACGAGCCCACTGCTACTGCCTGCCGCTTCACAGATGCTTTGCCCAGTTATCAAGGAGACCTGTGAAGTGATGCCCAGATCGTGTGCTGTGGACCGATTGATGTGTATGACTGGACAATAGTGCTTCACAAGGGCCCTGAACATTTTACAGACCCTATTAAGTGAGTGCAGCATTGTCATGTCATTTTCCAGACTCAATCGAATTATGTTGTCCATAATTTCACTGGGCAAGTGTGGCAGGCTCTTGTGTGGCTCCTTGTGTGAGAGCAACACTGTCATGTCAGTTTCCAGACTCAATTGAATTATGTTGTCCATAATTTCACTGCACTGTAAAACCAAACAGGTTAGATGGACTCAAATGATTTGAGGAAAGTGATTCCAATAAATACATAATTTTAATGTATTAACTGTGTCTTTGGTCTCTTCAGATTGAAATACGTTTAGTTAATTAACTTCAAACAATGAAGTTCTACCAGTACTCAAATTGAAATGATCATGTGAACTCAAATACTTGGGTAAAAAAATATATTAAGTTCATGAATTGGACTCTTACTGCACAAACATGTAAAATCAAATAAAATAGTCTCCATACTCAAATGCTGTATTACTCAGGACTTATTTAAATAGGTTAATTTTGCTTATACATTTGAACTAGTGCTACTTTATGTACTGAAGCTGCACATTACACAAATAGCAGTCATAAACATCCAGTAATTTTGATAGAATTGTCCACACTTTGTATCTCTTCCCTTGTGTGACACAGGAGCAAAAATGCAGAGAGCAAATCGTCTCTTGTGTACTCCCCAGCCACAGACCTTTTTCCGCCCGTGATAACTCTAGGCGTTTTTGCTGATTCATCAATTGTCACCAGTGTCATTTCCTGTCTAAGTTTCCCTAAAAGTAGCTTGCCATGTTCCGCATGGCTTTTGTCCGCCAGTTTTTCCCATGGTAAGGTTATAAAATCGCAACGGTCCAACAAGCTCGCTGTTATGTCTGTGGCAAGATTTGCTCCTTTCTTGGAACGTCGGTACATGAAAATCCCGTGAGTGGATCCCATTTTGTTACTACATCCATCACCCTTGGCAATACCCATGGTGGACTCCAAATTTCTGGTTGTTCTTCTTGCCTCTGACAAAACAGACCAGCCCAGCGACATGACAGGATCACAGTAACACAGTGTCTGTCTGTCAATAGCAGAAACAGTACTAAGAACCATGTCAATTTTTGTTTTGGCTCCCACATACTTACCTAGCATGTATTTGTTGTTGGTCTTAGACCACTTGTGATAGAACATCACCCTGAAGTGAGAGCGTGCAAGCAACTGCTCAATTATACATTTGACATCATGTAACGAATTTACATATGTGTTTTGTTCAAATACCACGATCACTGGTATTTCCTTCCACTGCGTCCTGGGTAACATAATTTTGAGGAGTCTAATATGCGCACTTAAAAGAGCAGCATACACTTGTGTTACCTGATCCAAGTCTTTTATTTCAAGTTCTTCTAGAGCCATAACCTATGAATAGAATCAGTTTTGTCAGTTTATGCAATAAGTAAAAAGTAACTTACAGTTTTGATATTGTTCATGTGCATAATGTTTTGCCCAGAATGCGAAGTAGCCCGAGCACAAGTGGCTGCTTGGATGAAAGCTCCTTGGGAGTACCTCATCAGCCACTATGAATTTATGATAGTCTTGGCCTCGTTTAGGC
The DNA here is from genome assembly GCA_029875035.1 of Pomatoschistus microps. Taxonomy (NCBI): domain Eukaryota; kingdom Metazoa; phylum Chordata; class Actinopteri; order Gobiiformes; family Gobiidae; genus Pomatoschistus; species Pomatoschistus microps. The sequence continues at coordinate 17,629 of JAPMNZ010927320.1, forward strand.
GCAACATCATCTTCTTCTCCAGCATGCAGATTGGGCAACTACGAGACACGTACAGTAAACTTGTCTCCTTTTCACCTGCTAGAATTCTACTGATGGACGCAATTATTTCCAAGTACAGTAAAAAAGCACTTTCGAACAAGGAGCATTATCCTTTCAGAGTCCCCTGTGACCTGTTGAGGATTATTGTTTTCTCAATAGGCAATGGTGTCCCTAACCAATTTATCAAAGATTGCATTGCTCAATGCACATGGCAGAGCTACCCAAACATGGTCCTTGCCCTGTATGCTTCTGCAGAAACCATCCGTGCCTCTCCCCTCAAGTTCATTTCTATTTTAAAGAAGACAAATCGCAGCAAAGCGTTCCATCACAACATAATTTCTCTTGCTATTACTGCATGGAATTGTGAACTCTCTCAGTCTATCTCATGTACATGCAGTACATGGGTCCAGGCACTCAGCCTGCTTTCATACTTCGTTCCAGACGCAGAGACAAACCTCTGCATACAGAACGAAGCCTGTGTAAGTGCTTACATTTGCACCATTCTAGACCTTCCAGGATCACAAGGTGATCCATGTTTAAGTGGAAACAAGACACCCATCTTGAATTATGGCTGCATATCAAGAGATTTATTAGTATTAGGATTAGATGGAGACAGTAAGAACAATGACTTACCACAAGCTTACGGTTTTCCAACTCAACAGCACAGCATACACCTGCACAGGACATAGACCCCCCTCCAAACGTGGGATCTAGACACAAGTATGCCCGGACTACAGATGCACGTGCCACATCCTCAATGGCTAGGCAGTTACTGGACAAAAACTTGTTTATGACCCTGGGCTCAAATGGTGTGGTCTTGTCACTCTTTGTATCTGAGGATGAAGTGCTGCTGCTACCTGTCACCTCACTCTCGAATCCCTTTGGCGTGATCATGTTCATTAGTTCCTTCAGATGAGCGTCAACAGATATATGTTGAGGGCAGTACACACCCAGACAGCAACATGTGAGTCCTGGTTCAGTGGCATGATATCGGCATTTAAAAGTCTGTGAGATAACATGGTATGCAGGTTCTCCATCCTCACCACGTATATCACTGACTTTATTTAGCCAAGGGATGTTGCCCACGTGACTTGTAATGTGCACTTGTTTACGACCTTTGAAAGCAATATTTGGAAGCACAGCCAAGAGCACCTTGGAATTTACAAATCCGACTTCATCGACCAAGATAAGATCAGCACTCTGTCCTCTGCTAGCCTGTGTGAATAATAAAACAAAAGAACAACAGTTTATCATATGCTGAGTATGAGTGTATGTGTGTGTGTGTGTGTGTGTGTGTGTGTACATGCACACACACATATTTATATATATATATATATTTAAAAAAATATATTGTTTAACTTATTTATTTAAAATGACAGGCACTGTGTACAATAAACATTAAACTCAAAAGGAAAGATGCTTTGTAGCAGATTACAGAGCTAATTGACACCCCTACTCCCTGTATATTATATATATATCTATATATATACATATACACACACACATACTGAATATATGTGTACTGCATAGATATAGTTAATAGTTTAGTGTGTAGCCAACATAGAGAAACAGGACATGTGTAATTTTCACTTTGAGTTAGTGAATGACTTGCTCTGGGTGACATGTTGTATACAAACCCAGTGTTCTTTTCAGAGATACAAAGGGGGTTATGTGTGTCCGATACATTACAGCAGTCATATGTGTTCTAATGTGAATTGTCATTTTTTGAGAGCCACTGCCAGAGAACAGTCTCTTGACCAGCCAACAATGGCCCACATGTGTCCAGTAGCTGCACTGTCAACTGGGTCTCAACCCGAGTTGGAGTTCAGAGGACAATATGGGAGCAGGAGTCAAGTTGAAATGAATCTTGGGCTTCTGGAATTTCAAGCCTCTATGCAAGACCACAACAGAGACGAGGAAAAAAAGTGTATCTTACTGAAATCGTGTATACCGGTGATGTTCGCCCTTTTCTCAACCCTGCTCACAAAAGATTTCAGTTTTGAGTACAATGTTGTACAAAGAGCTGGCCACCCTATCGCATGCACATCCTGGATGGATTCCCTATTGGAACTGGCCAAGGAATTTGAGTTTCAGCCAGAACCCAGGCTATTTTGTATGAGAAATGAGTCAGGCCTAGTGAAAGAGGCTGTGATTCAGACCACTCTTGCGTTTCAAACACTCTTTGCTTGTGAGGAGTGCAAGATCCAACGTTTTGTGAAGAAGATGTCTTTGAGCTTCGAAAGCAGACTGGCTCAGAGAGAAGATTTCTATGTTAAGGTGGCAATGCTTGCTTTGTGCTTATTTCCGTACTTGAATCACCCACCATGCTACAAAATATTTGACAGCAGGATATTGGTTCTAATGTGCTTTAACAAAACTCACTCTACACATCAACAGTGGTCTAAACTTTCTACTCTTATTCATCTACATGTACAGAAGAACATGTCTAACCAAAAGAGACTGTCCAAGAGCAGCCACTCTCTGCCACTTGTGGTTACAGCAGTCTTGGAGCACTACATTGCACATGGCAGATACAGGGAGGATAAGGAAACAGAGTTTTAACATGATTTAATGTACAATTAATTGCCCTCATTTTGTTTTGTACATGAATAATTCAACCAACGGAATAATCAATAAACATTATTTTTATGTGATATGTGATTTTCATATATTTCTTTAGACTGTTTTTAACAATTGCTTATACATTGGTTATACATTGTTTATCTCACACATACTCAACAAAAACAATAATTCACTCAGTCTAAATAACAGTTGCTTCAAACTGTTAAACATATCCGCACAAAGAAACAGAGTTTAACCATGATTAAATCTACAGTTATTATTACTGTATATTCCACACTTACAAAACATAAGTCTCTTTTAACTGCATGTAAACAACAAAAAGGTCTATTGAAAAAATAAGCTTTGTTGCATATATCTGAATGGCTATAGGGTTTGAGTGTCTGTATGGCAATTAAACAGGTTTGGTTTTTGTTTTTTTCATGATGGCATTAGGCCTTTTCCACATCATTTGAACTTTGCCCTTTCTCAGTACTTTCTTCTGTGGCTGCTGCCCAGTCACCCTGTGTTCTCTTTCAGCAGAGTATCTACAAAGTAATTTTTCAAATCTTTCAGCTGCATCCTTCTCGCGATCTAAATAATACTTGGACAAAACTTGATGCTTCCACTGAAAATTGACAATGCTAGTGATGGGGGAATTCCCGAAGCGCACCAGTGCATCGTAGGACTGGGCAGGTCCACTTGCAAACAGGCAATCAGCAAAATTCCTCTGCAGCGCAATCTCGCAGGGCAAGCAATTCCAGAATTTGTGAGATTGGTAAGTATGCAGCCGCTGTTGATTCTGCTCCTGCTGCTGTTGCGGATCCCCTCTCTCTGACATGTTGAGATGCGGATGATTGAGCAGAATGTCTGAATCCAACATGTTCTTGATCGAAGACGTAGATCCCATCACAGGCCAAGTCCTGAGGCGAGTCTCCCATTTGCACGTATCCATGAGGAAGGTCACGAAGTGTGCAGTAGGCTGTCAAGTAAGAAAAAACCCAAATGAGCTGAGCCATCTTTTTGTTATATGCAGTTGGTTGCACTGTGTTTCTCAGCTGTAGCCTAATTCCCTCTTCCAATGACAGTGAGATCATAGAGTGTCTATTGCATCTTTGAACATGCCGCACAAGATTAAATGCAGTCTCAACGGGGAAACCTGATGCTATCAAGTGCTTGAAAAGCACAACTCTCTCAGCCACCACATTGTACCTTTTGAGGTACCTACGCACAGGGCTAATCAGCGCTGTACACACATGTGAGAGCAGTTTACTGTTGGTCCCTGTTGTGGCAACGGAGCAAAGGCTCATTCTTAAATGAGCAATTTTGGCTCTTGCTCTGTACACATCCTTCTCAAAATTGGGGCAATTGTTAGAGAAGAGCTGAGCTCTTGCACGGCTTCTGTTTAGGGATCCATAAAAAATGTAGAGGCAACTCAAAGGATATGCGCTCAAATACCTGGGTGCCTGGAGCTCCTCCAAAGTACGAGTGTGTATTTGCAGTCTGTGTAATATTTCCTTCCCCAGTGTCTTTTGCTTAGTTATCTCGTCCTGCCTTTTGAGTGATTCCAATTGCTCAAAAAACCTGATCGGCTTGAGGACTCCAGTCCCTGCTAGGGACTCAGGGTCCTCTTGGATGGCCTGTGCTCGCAGGAACATATTGTTACAGGGCCGGGCTCTGACCATCTCACTGTGATGTTGAATACCCGCACAGCCATGCAGGTCCTCTGCACCTCTGTCTAGTGTGCTATGAGCTGATGCATAATGTTCATTTTTGAGTGTAAAGTGGTAACACGAAAGCTCTCTCCTGACCTCCTCCAAATTATCAAGCGTGATATCCGCTTCAAAATAACATTCGGGGCACTCCTTGGTGTCCATGGCCAGCCGCGGGACTATAGGATATCTTAACATCAGGGCAAAGAAGTCCTGCAGGGAATCCAGCACGTTCAGGGACTCCTCGAGGGACCAGGTCACGAAATCTCTATTGACTCTGGTGTAGACACACATGGCTTCGGACATAGTGAGTGGTTGATTTTTCTTTTTCGCAATCATATTTGCGGTCAGCACTCCTTTTATGGTGAGCCACACAGTATACTCACAAATCTCACGTCTGTTGGGTTCCTGAGGTGAGTGGTAAGATTGCCTGGGCTCCTGAAAGGCCTCCACGAACCGCTGGAGCTGAAGCAAGTCTTCTGTAGCCAGGGCTCCTCCCAGTCTAGCTCTGCATGCAGAGTCGTACAGGTCGCTCACTCTCTCAGCTGGTGGGGCTGCTGAGCTTCCAGGCGTGTCAGGTTCATCAGAGCCTCTAATCCGCCCGGGGCTGCTAAGTCTGCTATGCCCTGTCGACCTTCCCACTCGGCCAGACATATCAACAATCCTATCCATCTTGGGTCTTGAGAGCAGGTTGGGTGATTCACGTCATGTCTTTTGGAGATACAAGGCCAGCTTTTTGTTAATTCATCAAAAGCTGACATACCAAACTGGGACAAAAACTTCTCAGGAGGAGGATAGCACACAGCATGCTGTTGGTTCGCACGTTTTGTGGTGCAAATTCGCTGGTCCAGATCAACTGGTAACTGTGTAAACGTGTATGCAGGAGGAGGGGCATGGGGTGTCAAAGAGCACACAGATTTTTCACAAGGGGCACAGGCACTCTGGACTAGGATGCAGCTAGCAATGTCACGGGCCACCCTCAACATTCCCTCTCGACCTTCATGCACCACAATCATAAGTCTTGAATGTATCGGAAATGTGGTGGAAGAAAGCCTGTCGGCAAGAGCTAGGGTGGCCAGGGCCAGTTTTAGAATCCTGTCTCCTGCCGCGTCTGTGGAGCCATGTACAAAAACCGGTCGCAACCCACACCCGTAGAAGAACACTGTACACATATCCTGCATTAAGGTGGAAAATCTGTAAGGCCTGTAGTACCTGACTAGTCCTTCTTCTTCTCCCAACCTCGCTCTTACGCTAGAGTTGTCATTTTTCACAGGTTCAAAGAACACATGGCCTTCTCTCCCTGGAAGTTCAGGGACAAGCTCTATGGCGAGTCGTGAATTAAGCACTAAGAGAGCCGAGTCTCTGCCATCCTGCCACTCGCTAGACACTTGCACAGTGAGTCCTTTTAGGTCCTGTGATCCTTGCTCAGGATCTTTTCTGCATTGCTCGTAAACGTTCTGATTGCCATTCGCACGAGTCATTTGGTCAAAAGAACTTTTCAGGTCAACACGTTGCCAAAACTTTTCTTTAGCTGGTATTAGAGTTCCATCTGAGCACCTCGACCACTGCAGGGTGTGGCCCGTCAGCATTTGTAAGCTGGAAGCAGGTGGTCGATCCGATAAACTATGAAACTCTAGTTGGCCTGTCTCCCATCTGTATTTTTGCCAAGCCACTGTGTGGCAAAATGTACTCGGGTCTTGCCTTGACCAGGGTAAGTCTTTACTCCATGTATCTGGTCCTCTGACCCCCTGCGGTAAATGAAGTATTGAGCAATACTCGCGGAGAGAACGGTCACATCGCACGTGTACTTGTTTAAACTCGATCCCACGCAACGCTGGCCCAGACATGGTGGATGCAATGTCATATATAACATGCGCACCAGGTTCACCTTGGGTCTCAGATGCCATCAAGGACTTTGCTTCACTGTGGAGCACTAAATTTCCATACGACTGAACAGGAATGATGCCTTTAGAGTTGACAAGTGAAGGGCTCCCATTTCCCCACTCAAATCCTTTGCAGGACACAAGGAAGCCTGTGCTGCGTGTCTTAAGGCAGTCTAGTAAGTCCATCAGTCCATGAGTCCAATCCCCTGTTTGACTCAACTCTGCTTCTGGTGAATATACAATGACCTCGCGTGATCTGAATGGCCCTGTGGCACCTGCCAACCAGACTAGGGCTCGTTGGACGTAGCCATACAGTCCTCGTCTTGAGCAGGCTATCTCCACGCGTTCATGCACTTGTCCTGAGAGAATCGTGGATGCTAGAGTCTCTATGAATTCTGGAGCGGAGCACACTTCCTGCTGCAAGGAGTTCAAAAGTGAGTCGTGAATACTCTCCACAGTGTCTTCCGTCCTGTGGCCTCCTCGAGCAGCCGTGCTCTTGAGTGGTGACGCGTACCATTCACCCGGCCTCACTATGACTATTAGCTTGGCCATTGGAACCATTGTGTCCATATCAAAAGCCTTCAGGCCTTTGTTCACCACCTTACACAGCCCTCTGGTCCAAACCTTCTCATTGGCACTAAACAGTACACGGGAGCAAAGCACATCAAATCCCCTCCAAGCTTCTGAGTTATGGTTTCTACTTATACGGGGGTCCAGTTCCAATGTCGTGTCACTTGGAGGGTAAGCTTTCATGCTAAATCCCAGAGGTGGTGCACTGCACAACCACTTGATGGTCCTTTTACCTGAACCCATGCTAGTCAGACTCCCTGAAATTGGGTAGACCAGGTCCCAGTCCAGATCGACACTTGCAGGTGCCTTTTTGAAATTCCACTGCGCAGTCACAAGCTCGTCCCAACACCGCTCACTTAGGGGCTGTGCTTCCAAGGGATCTCGAGCTCCAGTCCTCATAAACATTTCATCCAGCACGGCTTGTCGGCTTTTGCATTTGATCATATCGCTCTGTGATATTGAATCTGGATCAGGCCAATCCGGGTTGTCTGTCTTCAACACATTAGTCCTGTACAGTGAACCGCTCTCAACCACCACAGCCACGGATTCCAACTGTTGCACCAAAGGGCCACCATGTCTCAGATGAAAGAGTGGAGACTCGGCAGCAAAGGCTACAGTGTAACCTTGTATGACCGTGGTTGCAGGATGGCGCTTTTTTGTGTAAGAATCAGCCCCTGCTACTAGCCGTAGGACTGCCCAGTCCCCGAGACTGGTTATCACCTTGCGCGGAAGGTCCTGCACTTGTTCAAATTCATACACAGGACCCAGAGTCCTAGAGTAGGCTTGAAGGAGAAGCTTCTCTTCATCTCCTCGTGGCAGAAGTGGGCAAAGCGGGCCCTGAACTTCATTTGGCTCCAGAGGCTTGGCAAAGCAACATCTTGAAAGTAGTGGTGCCAATCTGTGATCCTGCGCACACAAAAAAGAAGCTATCGTGTTCACCCTAATTCTCCTGTAATGGAAAGGCGTATCTGTGGCCCTGGTGCAAACGGACGCGCCCCGATGTCTGCTAAGGGTGAACAGACTGTATTCCGGGAAGTAGTTTATCCTGCAGCTCTCGGCCAGATGGCTGAGAAGAGCATATACAGGAGGGAAAATCCCCCTGCCATGGATGACAAATTCATAATCCAGCATCAGGTCCCCGGGACTCATGTCAGGAACAGTGGGGTGCACCGCTCTATAGAACCAGGAAAGACAGGCACTCACGTCCATGTTTTTTTTGGCCCCATGAGTGACAGAGACCCTTACGCCATGCCCCAAGAGCACAGCTTCGTCAAAGGAGGCTTCATACACTGATCCGCACTCCCCCGCTGATCTGTCTGCCCGGGCCATGGAGTACTGGCCAGGAAGCGAGTTTATGTGAAGGTTGAGACGATATTCGGCTAAAGGGTAGGATAGCATCTCCCCTTCACTCTCCTGCAAGTCGCCCACACCAGCGATCTCAATACGTGGGAAGAATTCTCCATCCCCAATGACCTGAGTACGTGGCAGAGACCATGAGCTATTGTCCAAAGGCTCGAGATACCCCGGCATATCCATTGCGGACAGCTCCGCGGTTTCAAACATTCGTGCACTCTTGACTAGTCGCACGAGCTTATGTTCCTCATATCCTCTAGCGAGTTCACTGCACACAGCCAGCTCCAGCCTGGACATGTCATTAAGCGACTCACGTGACTCAGGCACATGTCCTTGCTTGGGATCATATTTGGAGTTGCGTGAGTAATTTAGCTGAAACAAGCAATTACTACAGTCAAGTGGTGAGCCATAGGTTGTAAGTGCTGAAGGAGAATTGTTATTCTGCTTGACCCGGGTGATAACGCATAAGTCTTCCGTGAGGGAGGGCGGCTCCCCCAGCCAGCACGGTTCGGCCACTACACCCACAATACTTGGAATTTTCAGCACAGCCCGACTCTGTCCACGCTTACAGTGAAACACTCCGCAGGCCCTCAGGATTTTCAAATTCACTAGACCCAGCGTTCGTATACCAATTGTGACGTACTTGTGAGTCGTTTGGTTTCCTCCACCTCGTCCAAACAACACTAAATGCCCGACGCTTGGTGCCTGTGTGTGAGGCCATAGACCTAGTTCCGACAAGTACTTTTCCTCCTCCAGAGCTTCATCAGGGTAGGACTTGGTTACGGCCCCTTGACTCTCGATTTGGCTTTCACTCTCTGAGGGTTCAATGTATCCACTATTATGATTTGATGCGCACTCTTGTCCCATGGGCCCAGCGTATTCTAGTTCTAATATACATTTGTGGCTCTGCTGTTTGTTTTCCCCATCACTGTTTTTGCTGCAGCTGCTCTCGCTGCAGCTGCTCTCGCTGCAGCTGCTCTCCTCCCAAATGTGTCTTGTGTGGAGCTGGTTGCTGTGTTTGTTTTCGACATTTTTTTGCACAGATAATTGCTCTTCACTGAATTCATAAAGACTGTCTTTTGATCTCAATATGTCTTGCTCCAGTTCCTGGTTCATAGCCCTCTCTCTGAGTCCAATCTCAGCCAAGCCATTCAGTTGAAGGCTCAACTGAGGGTTTGCTGACACAATCTTTCTGAGCTCACTCAACACAGAGTGACTGTTGACGGAAATCCTGAAATAACTATTGGCCTGGCTGGAAAATGATTCAGTCAAGCACAGGTAGGATAAGAGAAACAGCTGTGCCTCTTTTAAACCAAGAGCCCGTGTGAAAGTTAGTTGCGTAGGCCACTCAAAGTCACCTGGGCAACTGAGCCTACAGAAAACATGAAAGGCATACAATATAGCCACACAGCTCGGAAACCGTAAACAAGAAGGTGCAACAATTTCCATAGACGCTGGCAGCAAACACACGGATTGGCAGTACAAGAGAGAGTCTGACTTTAACCCTTGCAGCATCACCTCTCCATAGCTCGAACTTGGCAGGACTTGTAGGGTGGGTATATCTCCAACACGTTTGTGGGCTTCTTGTGCTTCACATGATATTGTTGTGAAAGGCAGGCTAGCTATTCCCCTTTCCACAGTCAGTATGGAGATACCACAGGGGAACCATTCAGTGAGACGTGCTTGTGGCATAACTGTTCCAGATGAGCTGAAATTGCACTGACCAGCAATGCATGCTTTTCGCTTGGGTATGAGAATCAGGGCATCTCTGAGCAAATGTCTCAACACCAACACATACTCATTCTCTGCATGGATGCAAAACCCAGACGGAAAGACACTCATTTCTCTGAGAGTAGACAATGCCTCATTATGTCTTTCATACCCAATTGCTTGTCCATGTTGCAGGGCTGGAGGCTCACACTCTTCAGGTGGACTGAAGACAAATTGAGGATTTGCAGTTAACTCCAATGGACACAAGTCTCTTAGATCCATCATACTACTGCTGGTTGGCAGGACACATTTCAGTGTGAACTCTATCCCTAAGTTACGGTCCCCCATGACCAAAGCACAAAGTGTGTTGACCAACTCAATTCTGCAGCATATCTCAAAAATCAAACATAGGTCTGTTTTCCATGAGGCAACCAAGGTATACAGTGATAGTCCATCTGTTACATATATGTAGTCAGATTCTACTTTAAGCCCTCTGATGTCAGACTCCTTCACAGTGTATCGTGTTTTCCAAGGGAAACTTAGTCCTGTCCCACCAGCTGCGCTATCCACAACCAGCAAAGAAGGTCGGGGAAGGAGTTCATTGCCTTTGATCCTGAAGGCCACGTTTGAGAACACACAGAGAGTCTCATTTTCGTCCCCGTTTGCCAGCATTCTAACTGGTGCAGGCTCAGAAAAATGTTCAATTTGTAAAACTCTGCCCTGAGTGTCAAATGTAGTGTACGTGCCCTGTCCAGTGCATATCCTGCATATGAAAGGTGACATACAAAGAGGCTCAGAGGGCATCATGTATCTGTGCAGTAACTTCTGATATGCAGTCTGACATCTCTCTGTAAACTTTACGACCCATTTTGGATCCAAGTCAGCAAATACATGGTTGTGGCCACCAAATAGGTGACAGCTTTCTTTGTGGTTGAGTCGCAATTTTCCCCACCTGAGACAAGCGTACACATACATCAGGTACTTATCACATGTACGAGGCAGTGTTCCAGACATAAACCTTGTGTTGGACACAGACCTTGTTAATTCTCTATGGCATGGCTGTACAGTTTCATCCATGTCCTCAGAGCTTGGCACGGTTCACAGGTTTCAGAAAAAGAAATACCTTGTTACGGAATGAATACAAGACACCTGATGCTAACATATTTATTGAAAACATGTGTATGTGCTAAGCTTTTATCGAAAAGCTGTATTTCGAAAAACATACATTTGTAGTATTCATCAATTCCAGATTTGTGAAATAAAGAAATAAAACATACACTGGTTTTTATTTTCAAGTCACAAAACCCACAACTCTAGGAGCAGGTTTGACTTTCAATATAGGTTCACAAGAATAAGCAGGAGAAACACAGCTGACCTTTTAATTGAATTTTATTACTTGGTGCTCAGGGTTTTTTTTATTTGTAAATGTGGCATTACTGTTAGTATATTATCATCACAATTGACATTACTATGACACCCACACGCAGAGCAATCCCACAGCCAAAGCAAAGGTTGACAGCAGCACAAGACCACTCGAAACAAAAGCTCCTTTATTGTGCTCTTGAAATTCTTCCATACATCCATTCTGAAAAAAAGTAATCAACATTTGTAACACATAACAGAAAATGCACTTTATGTTTAAGTCACATACCCAGGAATGATGTTCTATCATCCAATGTCCATGCATCTTCACCAGGTAGTTAGAGAATGTGTTTGTCACTTGTTCAACACATATTTCCACATCACCCTTTGTCACACTCTGACACAATAAAACTCCAAATCCCAATAAAGTAACAATTCTAGCCCAGGTCACAATTCCATCTGCAAACACAGCTATGGCTACATCTTGCAGCATGCCAGTCGAGGGCAGTTTGAATTGCTGCATATATTTTCTGATTGGACCTGAAGAAACAAAATTAATTAATGCATTGTATGTATGTATATCCATGAATTGGTGAAAGAAAATAAATGAGTACCTTTATGTGCAAGTTTGTGCTCATCTATAAGTGTTGTGATAACACCCTTTAAAGTGTTATGTGTTTTAGATGTCTTAGTTGCATATTGTCCCAGTCCCGTGAAGTCTTTTAATAGGCAACGGACCAGTGCCTTTGTCTCTTTGGCACACTCCACAAGCTGATGTTCAAAGATAACGTTTTGAGTGCTGGAAGGAAATGGTGGTTGTTGAGAGGTAAAATTCATTTTGCTTGACCAAAGGGGGAAATCATGTTTTTCTGCCCCTCCTTACTGATATACTATAAATGTCAAGGTTTTTTTTTTCCCCCTGTGACCTAAACCACTGTGAAACAAATTTCACCCACAGCTCTGGCTTAGAAAAACGGGCTATACATATTTTACATGTGGGACTTAAAGATATTTTTACATGTCTGCTTTTAATCACCTTGGGGGCTGGTATTGACCTGAAGATAAATATAAAAAGATGTGCACATGTTTGTGTCTGCTGTTTAACTCCATTCAGAGGGAACATGAGTAATAATAACAACGGTAGGGAGGGTAACTGTGCCTCACTCAAGGTTAGCTGTTACATCACTCGAGGGGCTCATGGAACAGAATGGTACTTATGGAATACATGTCCTGATTTGATGACACTGGATATTGGAGAGACTTTAAATGTGCCTAAGGTGACAATTGGTTTTGATGAAGATGTTAAGCTCCTTCAAATAAAAGCTGTCTCAAAGCTCAAAATAAAGGGACTCAGTAACATGGCCTTGATACAAGGGCAAGACCTAACATTTGTAAAGCAGATCGAGGACATTGACTCAATTGTCACCAAAGCAGACCTGGAGAACATGTGCTTGTCTCGAGGTATCAAATGCTCAGCCTTCTTGGATCATTTTATTGGTCAGAGCAGAGACAAGGACACAGAGTGGGGATCACAAATGATGTCTCTGTTTAGTCACACTGTAGGAGAGATGCTCCAAAGAAAGTATGATGTAATGCACCACTACCCACTATTCCTCCGTGCTCTTACAATTTACTTCTCTGCTAATCCAGGGACTCAAACTCCTCCCAGTGCCACTGACATGTGTGTTTCCGGGGGCCTTCTTGACCAAAGTTCAGCAAAACATGAGTCTTATCACGGGATTCCATTACAAACGGGGAGTTTATATTCTAAATGGAACTACCCAGATAAAAGGCACGCTCAAGAAATAGGCCTAAAATTACAGGCAGGGAAGATCCAGGAGGAAACTTTGAAACCTGCTGGAAAACATGAAGAACTTGAACAAAATACACCACCATTACAGGATGAAAATGCACACCTCAGATTTGTCATCCGCACCATGCAAACGTTTAACACCTTTCCAGGAACAATGACAGACGGACCTTTAGCCTTTCCACACATTTACAAGATGTGTGTCAATGAGCAGGTTACATTTGAGAATTTGGTGTCCTACTGTCTCGGTCATACATTTGAGCCTCTAGGGTGCCTACCTCAGCGTGAGAACTGGGGGTTGATTAACCCAGTTCTTCTCATGGAAGATCCAATAGACCCAGACACGGGTATCACAGCCAGGCAATACACGGTGACTTCCAGAGGGCATTTGAGTACCATGATCGTGTCCCAAAAGTCACCACCCTACCCGTGTTACAATGAAGTATTCCTGCCTGGTAGGCCAGTGAGTCGTCTCAATCTGGATGTGGACTTAAAGTGTTGTCAAGCTTGCAATGAACGATTTGCAACTAAAGCTGAAATTTCGGTGCGAAGGGAGGTGGCCAAGGCCTTGACAACGAGTTTGATTTTAGTGATTGTGGAATCAATTATGCGTTTGGCAAAAGTGACAAGGCATGAGCTAGAGAAAGATACAGAAATTGGTGAGTTGGCCCATTCAGTGGGTAAACTTGCAGTTTACCTAAGACCCTGTGAAGCCAAGGCTAAGTTGAGTCTTCGGGTGCTCTGGTATCTGCCAGTTGAATTGTGTAGTTTGCATGGCATTGATACCTTTAGACCTTTACTTGAGGAGATGAATAACGTGTCCAAGCGACATGCTCTGCTATCCTACCCGAAGGACACTGCCCTTTGCGGCCTGTGTGATCTTGGTCAGGCAATCTCCAAGGCTGGCAACCGCGCGGCCCAAAAGATGTTCCTTAAATGTCATTCTGAGGACTGCTCAGAGAGTAGGGTGTCCTCCATAGATAGGGCTCCATATTCCTCGAGAAAGTGCGTACGTCTTCCAAACTGCTACAAGGAGCACACCGCATTTGAATATGTGGGCACATTTAACACTCATGACCTTCTGGATCCTGAGTCAGAAGACCCAAAATCTCTAGCTGTTGGGCTCTCGTCCAATCCTATATTGCCTGACGTGACATCACTGGGAGCCCGTTTCAGTCAGCTAATGAAACTCAAAGACACAAGAGCAAGTTTAGTGCATTATACTTTGCCGTCTGGGCTCAATCAAGATCATGTGCAAAGAGAAGCCCAAAGACTTGCCTTACTATGGGGTGTTCCTGTCACCATTACAAATAGTACTTCTGGATTATATTACATTAATGCAACTGCAAAGTCATTAAGCTATGCTTGCCCATTACATAACAGGATACACTCCAAGGTAAAGTTGGGGGCTGTTGTACTTGCTTCTCAAACAAAGCCTACATGTTTTGTTCCATTGTGATCTAAGGTTGTATCTAATTTCATGTTGTTCTTCCCTGTTTGTGTTCATTTTTTGTGTAACATATTTATCTGGATATGGCTTCTCTGTCACTTCCCATCTAGAATGTTTGTATGTTCTGTTGTGTACAGTGTATAAACATTAAAGGCTAATTCAGAACATGGTATGTGTAAAGTGATGAGTATTTGACACACAAAGTGAAACAATGATGTGAAAAGAGCACATTTTTATTTTTTTAATAGCTGATGTTAATAGTGCACAAAAGAGGCTGATGGAACTGCTTACAGTAAGTTTTGGTTTCTTATTAAAGCTAGTATTTTTACTGTGTAGCATACTATGCATAAACAAAAAGAGCCAGGTTGCACACAACACATCAGTATTTGGTTTGCTGACCTAGAAACAATTAGCAATGTGACATACACCTGGATCCCCAAGTGTGACATCGAAAAACGTATTCCGATTCCTGTTACACTTGGAGAAGCAGGTCCTGATGGGCATTTTTGCATACCCGTGGAAGCAGGGAGGATTATTCATACATGTTTTCTAGTCCTAAAGGCTGTGTACAAGCATGGGACAGAGGCATTTGGTCTGCTTACTCAGAAACATTTCTCAGACACTTACGTGGAAGCCAAGGGCCATAAAGTGAATAGGATCAGCGTTCTAGCCAGAGCGCCATTGGCCTGGGTCAAGTTGCTTACACATCCAAATGTAGTGCGTGCACGTGAGGCATGTACTTACATGGGCGATGCAGTGGACGGCTATCAGCCCGAGGCAATAGTCTCAAAGATCTACACTGATCTTAGCCGCTTTGTTAATAGCACGTTCTTTTTGACAGGATACACCTGGAACCATATGCTTGAAGGTGACATGCGTGACACGGATGCAGTTGTATGGGAAACGCTCTGTGCTCTTGGTGCCCCATTAGCCTTCAGAGCCTTGCACGAGCAGGGCAGACTGACCATTGAGCGATCCTTGACACAGGGATATTGCCGTGATCTTGCGGCACCCAACCCCGCTCAAGCACGCTGGGGGACATGCATAATCTGGCAACAGATGGCAGACGATGACACCGTTTTGTTACGTAAAACTGTTAACCATGACACTGTTCTCTCACCTGCCCCAAGTTCAAGTCATTGGCTGCGTGTTAGACTAATTAGTGGAGGGCTGGAGGTGACCAAGGGATGGGGCAATTCTTGCGAGACAGAGGCAGTCATAGAGGCACCTTATTGGGCAGTAGTGCTCACAGCCCACTGTAGTGGAGCTATGCGGTGTTGGGTGCATGAGCTGGACAAGATCTCTCAAACACTCCGCTTCTATCCACGCATTTCTCTGGCTGGGACGCAAGAAACCGAACTGTGTCAGCGCTGTGGTTACGCATACGCCGTCTCGCCCTCATCTTGTGAAATTGAAGCAAGGGCAGCGTTGGCTGTGTCACAGATAGATAAAATACTCCTTAGCAGCATTTGCAACACTCTCTGTGCCACAGTGCTGACAGGTGTCAGAGGCCAGACTGTTAGCATTCCCACAGCGTCCAAGAAGAGATTTTGTCTCAGCCACAGAAGGCCGTATCGTGAAAGTTATGAGGAGAGTTGGGAGGGACATAGACTCATGGATTCAAAGTACTCAGGAGGCAAAATGGAAAACGGAGGAGAAGCCTTTGAGCCAGATCCTACGCAGGCACCCGGCACATGTAATGGAAAAGTGTCCTCATGTAACACAATATCCTCTTGGTGGATGCGTGCATCCAGATGCTACTGGGGACAAGAATCACTGCAAAGAAACAACCGGACTGTGCACTGGCCATTTACAAAAGACGAAACATTCACCTGCTCTTCACACCCGTGGCCCAATGGGAGAAGTGCACGGATGGGAGAATCCACACACAAAAGACGACAAAATCAAGACCCGGGATGGTGGATCTGGCAAAAAGACTGCCGGAGCCTTCAAAACCTTGAGAGAGCCCAGCACTCTGAGTCCCCATGCCGCATGCATAGCTGCTGGGAACTCTTCATTGCCAATTCAACAGTGGACAGGGCAGACAGACAGTTTGCAAGATCTACCTCAATCGACCTTTGGAGAGGATTTACGTGCAAGTTTCTTGGATATCATATCAAAACTCTTCCCTTTGGGCCAGACGCAGGTCTCCTCCTCCTCAGGTCATAGAATTGGTGGTGGTACCCTGGAAGAAGTCATACCTTGTATTGAAGCCCTAGATTTGCATTTTGAAGAGTTGGCCTGCTGGTTCCAGAGTTTTGAAAAAACAGAGGCCAGGCACAAGATTGGCTTTGAACTGGCTATGGAGATGTGGGGTTGCTATGATGTCATTATTCACAGACTGAGAAAAGGTTTACGAGACACGTTTAGTCAGTGCCGTTTCATTACTGATGTGCGTGAAGTAAAACAAGCAGACCAAGTTCTTGAACGTGTCTGTGACATGTTGTCAAACACAATGAGCCCTGAGATAACAGGTGCTTTGAATATGTTGATGCAGCTTCTATGCACAGACTTTAACCGTGATTGGTCTGTTCTCTGGGCTACCATTGAAACCTGGGCCCCGTCACAGTCTATATCATCTTTATTGGACATGCAACGAAGCCTGAATACTCTATGGCAGTCAGTGTGTGAGCTCAAAGACCCTCTTGTGTCACTGATGGAAAAATGCACCACATCTGTGGGCCATGACAAAGATGATTTTGCAAAGCAAATGCACAGTCTTACGCTCTGTGAGGAAGACAAAAGCCACTTGTCCCTACACTACAAGAAAGCATGCGTAACAATACAGAATCTCAAAGACGAAAGGACTCAAGCCTGTGACTTGAACGCAAAACAGGTGTACGAGTTAAACAAAAAACTTCTTGCTGCAAACAGGATCGTGGAGGATACAAAGTTAGAGATCAAATCTTTGCGCTCCGAATCCCTAACGTTTGAACGTCTGCGGACTGAATACAACATAACTAAGCATGAGCTTGAAATGCAAAATCGTCTATTGGAAAAGAAAATTCAAGAACTCATGTCTAGTCTGTCCCAGAGTGTTATGAGTACGAATGAGGCTAAGTTGAACCAAAGCATGTGTGACAGGATCGTGGAGGATACAGAGTTAGAGATCAAATCTTTACGCTCTGAATCCCTAACGTTTGAACGTCTGCGGACTGAATACAATATAACTAAGCATGAGCTTGAAATGCAAAACGGTCTATTGGAAAAGCAAATTCAAGAACTCATGTCTGATCTGTCCCATCATGAGAGTGTTATGAGTAAGAATGAGGCTAGATTGAACCAAAGCCTGTGTGACGTTGTGAACTTGCAATGTGAGTTAAAGGCTCAACAGAATACAAACCTAGCGCTGGCAGAAGAGAATCAGGTTCAGAAACAAATTATTTTGGGACTTAACAACAATTTGGCTCTCCTCAATGTTAATTTTGAAAAAGTCAGTGAGTCTCACGCTGATTTGGAAAAGTTTAAAATTTTGTACCAGTATCTTCAGGATTCTTTTGGATTACATGATCCACGTCAGGATATTATTGATACCGTCTTGGCTCAAAGGGAAGAGTCAGTTGGTAAAATGGAGAAGGTTTTAAGACAAGAATGTGTTCGCAAGGTCAAACAGGAGAAACTTGAGATTCATGATGAGCATATGGACACCTTCATATACACACACGGCATATTTGGAGATTATGAGACTCGCATTTGTGAAATCATGAAGAATTTGCCAGTCCAGTGTGAGGACATGGACACCACACCAATACGCATATCCTATAAAAGGAAATGTGGTACTCTGACTCATAAAGCAACTAAGAAGCATCACACCAACAACACCTTAGAGATAATTGCTGAGAACAGAATCCTTAAAGGAGAACCTGAAGAAAATTTTCTGTCAGAGGACATGATCGTGCATGCCGCAGACAAGTTCCAAGTTGAACAAAACACTAGCAGAGCCATTGTCAAGACACTTGTCCCATTGTACCTGCTCCGTTGGCTGAAGGTTTATGGAGATGTCCTTGTAATAAATTTAGGCCATAAACAGCCAATAGTGAAACTTCTCGGGGTTTTGCAAGTGGAGGAGGACACATTTCCAGAAATGTCACTGGGGTCATGCCACTGTGACCAAATGAGAATATTTTCTGAACGCTTGAAATGTGCCCTCTTTGTGTCTTGGAATAATAGTGTTGAGCATGAGATGTATGGAAAGGGTTACAGGAAGCTAAAGTGCTACAATGTGGTAGTAAACAACCAAGATAGGGGCCGTTGCTACTATCTGGTTTGCGTAAAGATTAATTCTTTTTATCACTACAACCTGGCAGAGTTAACATCCTGTAATCCCTATAATCTTGAAAAAGAGTTTTTTCACAAAGAGGAGGAAAGATGTCACGGTCCTGAGACAACCACATGTGGAAAATGGCTCTCCAAACATACAGAAGTAGACACAATAGAAACAGATAGTATTATTTTATTCTCAAAGGAAACTTGTCTCGTGTCTTCAATTGCAATGTGAAAATAAAGAACTTTATTGAATATGAGTCTGACTTGATCACCTTTTTTTCCCGAGGAACAGCTGTAATCCAGCTGCTGTGTATAAGCTGTGCATCTGTATCTATTATTAGTGACCTTAGTCAACAATGTGCTGTATACTGTATGTTTCACATTATGTTTGTACATATGTTTGTACATATGTTTTTTTTTACAGCATTAAACACTTACATTAAGGCCGTAAACTTCGATCAATTGTAGATTCATATTTGATCAAACACTCATATTCACCATCTCCACGAAGTTGGACTGATCATTGATAGTGCTTTAGTACATTACCAACCATTAGTTCTGCAAAAGGTTTTGTTTGTTGTACTTTTTTTTATTAAATACATAACATCATTTTTTAGTTGTATGTACTGTATGTGAATGTGTCAAACTTTAATTTGTAATACAATTATTTAGCAGCCCAGTGTATTAAGTGTTGTATCTATTTCCGTTATGAATAAACAAGGGAACATCAAAGGCAGGACATTACATTAGCACTTTAAAGAAAAGTTATACAATATAAATAATATATACTGTATCTTATTAAATCCTTGTCTTGGCCATTACAAGCAAAACGTGACCAGCTCATAAAGTGGAGATGACAGCAAGACAAACCACACTTTAACAGAAGAAACTATTACTTTAAAAAATAGGATTTTCTTTCAAATCAGGTTTATTTGTTACATTTTAGAAGCATACCATTTTCCCTCTTACATTGTGTATATCAACAATGAGAGTATACTAGGCATTCGCTCATGTGTCAATCTATTTCCACATCGTCGTCATCAAGATGGCAAAGTTTCAAGCCATTGTCCATTTTCGCACTTTTTGCAAACAAGCAGTCTCTTCGAGAGGCTTGCAAATGTCCAAAATTATCACCAAAGCGTTTGTTGTTTTCATGACTGCTGCCTCTCTGCCAGTCTTGTGAGGTCACTTGCTCTGTCTGGCCCTTTAGGCCACTGCACTCCTCTCCCAATAACTGTATGCTGTTTTCCTTTACACAAGTGAGAACTTTCTCAAAATCGTCATCACTTAAATTGGGTACCATCATTTTAATTCGATTTATAGCGATCCTTGGCAACAAGCTTGAAACCTCACGCTTGATTTGCTCAACGATGTCTATAATTGTCATGTTTGTCTCTTGATCCAGTGATTCACTTGTTTCCCACTGAGACCGGTACAGTTCAAAATTCACACACCTGTTGCTGAAGAACTTGACTGGGTAGTAACAGCCCACTTTCAAGAGCTTAACACCAGCAAAGCATGTCCCTTGTCCGTCTGTGAAAATTCTCATTGAGGCACGGGACATCATAGGTGCATGAATGCTGTATTCAGGATTGTTAAAAAATGTGGAAAATTTCATGCGCTGATGTGTCCCCGTGAACAGCAAGACCCTGTTGTAACACAGCCTCTTTTCCCTCATTATTGTCCTCACAGTGTTTTGGACATTGCCAATCATATTTAGGGTTTCGGTTAGGTATTTTGGAAGATTTCTGTCACTGGCCTCAAGCCACTCCATGGATTGTAGATCATCATAATTGGGTTCACCCCTGAAGCACTGGCTGAAAGCTGGTCCCGTTAGCTTTATCATGTCACCATAGTTTGCAGTGAAAACATTCATATTTGTATCATCACTGTGTCTAAACCTGGCTGGCATTTTTAGACTAGTGATTGCTTTACATAGCATGTAGTCAGTAACCTTGGGTCCATTGTATATGGTACGAGCCAATTCTGTATAAAGGAACCCCATGACCATGACCACAGATTGTCTTATAGTCATGGCCAAGGTCAGAGTGCACATGGGCAAAGCTCCATTGGATACAGTCAATTGATACTTTGCATCCTTTGTCAAAGTGTCAGTGTGTATCATGGGTTGGTAATTCTCATATGACATTGGTTTCACACTACAGATTTCTGTAAATTCCCCAGTATTAAACCTATTTTGGTAACGGGAGTAAAAGTACATGTTTGTTACGTTCCTGAGTATACATGTAGGCTTGAAAAAGGTGGTCAGTCTCTCTTTTGCATTAAACCCATGTCTTTTTCCTGGTCTCAGAGCAGCTTCTAACATGATGCTTGTTAGCGTAGTCTCAGCTTCCTCAAACACAACATTGGTGAAAGTCCCTATTTTACAGGTCTTGTTTGTGTCTTGGGAGGGTCTCATTTCCTCTGAGCCTGTAAATATTTTTCCGTAAGAGAGTGTGCGTCCCTTTTCCTGACTATCAAAAGTCACCCCTGTGATATGCAGACAGCCAATTCCTGTCAGTGTACTCTGTTCCATCATTAAGTTGGCACTCTGTCTATGGACCTCTTTGACAAACGTGCTCATAGAATTGTCAATCGCGCTCAGTACCTCCTGGTTGAAGTCACTGTTAGTGTGACAGGGTAGCATGTTGTAAATTGTGGCAAACACAGCACACTGTACATAAGCCAATAAATTGTCAGACATCAGGTACTCAATTATTTTTTTTTGCCTCTCCTCGTTTGGTCCTTTGCATGGTTCCTGGACCATATTCAGTCTGTCGCCCATCTGGGGCGCAGCAAACCAGAGCGCTGTGTTATCTCGTTCTGTCACTTTAGGCCTCTGCATGTGAACCAGGAAACTGTGTTCAGTCCAGTTGAGAATGTCAGGTATTTGGCCAACGTTACCTCCTGAGTTGTCAATTTCATAACCTTTGAACAGGGAATATTTCACAATGGCAGTCTCCCCTTTATCCATTCTCGAATTCACAAAGTATGGGATGAACATTGGCCTTAGGATTGTGGCAGCACACAGAGGGTCACAAAAATTGCCTTCAAGAAAGGGGGCAGTGGCCACACTCATGATGGTCGCCAGTTCAGTTTCTTCTATACAGATGCTCACGTACAAGGCAAGTAGCTGAATTAGATACAGGAATATAATGTGTTTTGACTCTGTACCAGGTGTAAAAATTACATCATTGTTACACAAGTCGGACAAGTTAAACAGCTCTAGCAACATGCGCAGTAATACCACTTTTTGCAATATTTTCGTTTCATCACCCTCATCACCGCTTAACATCTTTCCATAATCATCTGCTTCCTTATCAATGTCTTGTGTGATCAAACACTGATCAGATAATTGCTCCCTGAACAAGGAGATAACCTTTTCCTCACTGAAATGATGGCAAAGACCTCTGAATAGACTCCGCCCATAATCCTCTGTTATCTTAGGAACACTTGGCAAAGACAAGAAGTGACCCAGGTGCTCTGCATGCAGTCTCAGAACCTCACCCGGAAATACCTTTGGGCTGTAAAGGTGCAGCACAACAGGAGACTTGAGAATAACCGGAGCAAACGGGTTCACTGGACAGGAGTAATTGATACCAGAATCATGTGGTCCTGTAGCCAGGCAAAAGCCATCCTCCTTAAGGTCTACATGGAGTCTCTTAACACAGTTTGCCATCACAAACACGAGAGAAGGAGTGAGAGTCCAGAAGCCCAAATAAGAATACAATTAGTCAAAATGCTGAAGAGCAAGACGAAAATATCAGCAACTTGTGATGCTCACGCGTTTTGTGTCGAACTCTGGGAGGAAATATCCTCAGCTCTAATTCAACCAGACCTTGAGTCTTATGTATTGCCTAGCAAGGAGCAGCTGCAAATCCAGGATCAAACGCATCAACAGGCTCTAGTGAGACTTGCACTCCTTGCAGACTTTTATAGGTTCCAAAAGGAGGACCTTTCAATAAATCTCAGAATGGCCTCTCTTAAACTCTCTAGTATCAGAAACGAGGCCCACCGGCTAATCACACAAAATGTAGAGCAAGAATCAGTCAGTTGGACAACTGTGTCTCAGACCTCAGAAACTCTGGGCTTTATAGGCGGAATAGAAATTTCATGCAACCAGGAATTAAAGGCACAGCCAAGCAGAGTTTGTAATGGGCCCACCAAAAGAAGCTCATTTGTAACAAGAGGCACAGAGTCTTGGGAAAGGCAACTTGACAATAAGGTACTACCTTCTCACAAGAATTGTTTTGGGTCACTCAAGCTCCTGAAAACTAAACACAAAGGGCAAGCCACAAAGACACGCAGGGGAGGACGGAGTGGACAAGGGCTCTCGTGGGGGGCAAACAGATGGGATTCCATTAAATGGTCAAAATTCAGTTTCCCTGTGCAAAATATGGCGTACTATGTTAAAATGCTCAAGGCATTCCAAGTTGTGAAAAAAGTGGGATATCCGCTGCTCCTTCATCATTCTGACTGGAGTTTGGCCTGTTACTATAAAATGGCAGTTTCTTTCACTACAGATAGCCCATTGGAATTGGCTGCAGCCTGTCTGCCTGGGATCAGTCACGCTGTAGAACTGATTCAAAGACAAAAATTCAAGCAATTGAGAGAAATCTCGCCTCACTGTCAAATGCTCTTGTATGGAGTGCTAAATTGCCTGCTTAATTGGGTGGACCACAACCACAAGCAGATATTACTAGTACCAGGCGAACCTAGTCTCCTACCGGCAGCTCCTAACAAAGGAGATCTGCGGTGTATTAGATGTCTTAAGAACCAGACTTTTCGTTCCTCTGAGGTGAAAGGTAATCCAAAGAATATAGATGTGGAATTTGACTTTGATCAAATGAAATTTGTTTCTTCATGCTGCTCTGCACCCATGGTGAATGTGCCGCTGGCCACAAAGTCAGTTCACACTTGCACATATACGGAGATGAAACAAATGTACACTCTTTGTATGAGTTGCAAGTGCATTATTTATTCAGAGGTACTGGTTGATATTGATATTTTGTCAGCACGGTGTTTAACTTGCAGAACCAGTTGCACATGAAAACATGTGCTCTTGTTGACATGAATATAGGTATTAACTGTTTGTGTTGGAGAAAACAGTCTCAATTGACATGAATCATGGTTATCATGCCTCACTAAATCATGGACCATGCCCACATTGAGCTGTTGAGAGCAGTGCACAGGATGCCCTTTGAACATTTGAAAGCAATAATTTGCGCTCATTATGGCTTTTGGCAATTTCAAACTGAATGTAACCATGTCAGGCTCCGATATGGTTCCCTTTTTAACAACCTGCAACTGTATTGTAGCATTACGCAAAGACTAGGCAGAAAACAAAATGTTGTCCTAGACATTTTAGGTGGCTGGACAGAGGCAACCGCAGACAAGACCCTAGAGTGTGATACATGGGCATCAGATCAGCTTGAATCAAATTCTTTATTGACTTCAAAAGAGCGCACCAAATTCATAGCCATGTCAGATTTGAACACGACCCAGAACTTTTGTGTGGAGATGGCAGAGTATCAAAACACTTACGAAAAGGACCTTGGAGACCAACTAAGCACTCGTAACTGGAGTGGAATTGTATATGTACAGTGTGAATCTGCTGGATCTGATCAGAAGGAAGGACTGACAGAATCACACTGTGTACTGGAGGATCCAGATAAGGAAGTACCCACACAGTCCACTTACAAGGATGACGAGTAACCTGGAAAAGAATGTTATTGTATAATTTAAGAATATACATGTTGTTACCATTTGTTTGGTTTTCTCCCACTAATACAGTGGAGGAAGAAACTCATTTACATGTTTGTGCTTTTCAATGGCCATGAGGCAATACACAATGTTGTTTATTAGTACAAAATGGTTGTCCATGCATGAAATAAAACTGGCATTTATTTAATTTTTTTGTTCCAAGTTGTTTATTATGTAATGCAAACATGCACATGTCACCTCAGCCTAAGCAAAACAAAATATTAGTACAGTTATTTCAACAAATAAAGCTCTTTAGTATTATCAATACAAACAATGCAAAAAAAAAAATATATCTTACATAATGTTTTTAAATACAGAAAATAAACCAACAATAAACATACACAACTGTACATGCAACAGGCACTTGTCAATGACAGCAACAAGTTTTATGGTGTTCTTTTCTTGATAAGAATGAGTGCTCCCTGAATGAATTTTAACACACTCCTGCAACTGACAAAGCTCTTAAGAGTTTTGGGAAAACTGTATTTCATAACTTGTAGGGAAACTCTTGTAGAAATGTTTTTACAGGTGTGTTGATGGGCAGCTTTGAGACATGCTCAATGCCTCCGCTCAGCTCCAAAACTTTCTTTCTGCATATCTCTTGAAGAGTGGGCTCCCATTTCCTGTACGGCACTTGCAAACTCTTCTTGGGCAAACTCAAGTAATGTTCCAACAGCGCAAACAGGGATGCAAAGCTGCGTTTGTTGCCTGTCAGAGAAAATTTGTGCTTCTTGAAGTCTATGCGCACGCTGACCGGCCCGCTTTTGGAGAGGTACGAAAGGGTGAAGAATATGTCTTTCTTGCGGCTGTCGCGGATAAGGAAGCTGCCCACACGTGAGCTTTTGAGCATGTGGTGCGCTTCCTCCACACCCAGAGGACCCCAGTAGAACCCGCTGCGCTCCAGCTTGGAGGCCGTGTCGGTGATGAGGTCGCAGTCTGACTGGCAGGAGAAGACGGGGAAGTGAGTGAGGTAGACGCAGGGTACGGTACGGAGAGACGGAGATTGGGGCGTAGGGAGTCCCCGGAGGTATTGCAAGCTGATCGGGCTGTCGGAGCGGATGGAGGCATGTGAAGATGAGCACAGAGAGGAGGCGCAGGACAAAGAGCTGGTGTGTGTGCAGTCATTCACTCCTTCCATTGTCTCCAGACCCTCTCCCATCTCTGCCCGTTGGACAAGCATGCTGAAACACACACAGTGCTGAGCTGCAAGACACAGATGCAAGTGAAGGGTTTCCAGGATAAACATGTGAGCCTTCATTTATCATACTTATAGACAAGACAAGTTCATTTTTATAGCCCTTTTTGACATGCAAGGCAGCTCACAGCCATAACTGTTCTCCTCCCCCTTATTCTATGGAAACCAGGCACAGACCCCAAAGATCTCAACAATTCTGACCAATGTCTAACCTCCTGCTCATTGCCAAGATCATTAAGTAGACCGTTTATTCTCATGTTCACTCACGTCTGTCTCCAAACAATCTGTTGGAACGTTCTGGTTCCTGTCTGGTTCCCCATGGGCAGCAGAGAGGGTGCAGCAGGCTCTGCTCCCAAGCTCTGGATCAGTCTCTATCATGACCTCCGAAAAACACTGACACACTCCCACACTTCCAAACCGCACTTAAAAGTCAGCTGTTTAGAAGTTAAATGGTAGTTAACTTTGACCCAAGATTTCACTTTCAGTGGCAATTGTTTTTACAGTTCACTATTTTTAGTGAACTAGCTTTAGCTCTTTAACTGTGTATCCTTTGAGTGCCTACAAATGCACAAAATCAATAAACTGTGTGTTTATTATTAACACTGTTAGATGGAATCAACTAAAGCAATGAATATCTCAATACATCAAGTGAATATTTCTCTGTTCATGTGTGAATATACTGTACTGTTCTGACTTGTCTATTTATCTTTCTTATAGTTTGCTGGTTTAGAGCACTGGCCCTTTAAGAAAAGGCGCTCGTTGCTGCCCCCTTGTTGCCATGGAAATGTACGTTTACAGTTTCACACCTGCCATATAAAGGAAAGGTCAAACCCATCGTGGCGTGAGTGACTTATTGTGTGGAGGTGTTTAACTCCTGGAT
>JAPMNZ010927349.1:0-18428 GCA_029875035.1 Pomatoschistus microps
GGATCTCTTCATCTTGATTTTTGTATTATTATATGTTTTGTTACTGTAATGAAGTTTTATAAATAATTCACATCTATTTTAGTCAGTACTTAGTCAGTAATTAATAAACTAATTGTTAACTGCTATATATACATATATACAGAGATACATAAATATAGACCCGGACACACACTATAGAAAAATCTATATCTAGCTTTCAGTGGCTTTACTTCACTGCAAAAAGTGATGAAAAATAAGTAAAATTTGCAAAAGAAAATGCAAAATATATCTCAATTAGAGCACATGGCCGCCAAGATTTGCCAATGGGACAAAGTAAAAGAATCTTGTTTTTATAAAAATTCAAGAAATGTTTCCCTTGGAATGTACTCAATAAAGAAGAAAACCACTTATTTTAAGCAATTATCACCGTATAATGTATAGTTTTTGCAGTGTTCAGCTTAATTAGGGTCAAAATGAGTCAAAACAACCAACAAATCAATTCATCAAATTGATTTTTTTTGGGCAGGTGCACCTCATAATACACCTCAAAGTTGTTAAAAAGGCCATTTACTTCTGTAATTCAAGCCAATGTCATTGATATAAATAATTATCACAAACGCAAATTCCTTCTGCATCCACATCTAAATATGCTTCTTTTTCTTTTCAGTTTTTCACACTTTGACTTGTGTCTGGGTCCAAGAGGAGGCTGTAAAGATGCCTGTTGCCCTGGGAGGTCCAGTGGGCTACACTCCGCCTGAGGGAGGCTGGGGATGGATGGTTGTGGTTGGAGCCTTCATCTCCATTGGTTTCTCCTACGCATTCCCCAAGTCCATCACCGTCTTCTTCAAAGAGATTGAAGTAATATTCAATGTGTCCAGCAGTCAGGTGTCGTGGATATCCTCGATCATGCTCGCTGTCATGTATGGAGGAGGTATGAACATACCTTATTCCAACAGGGCAAATACATCACAATCTTTTGTGCACACTGCTAAATTAAAATCAGTAGAGGTTTATACTCAATTCAATAATCATCTGTTTAACTTTACTCAGAGAATATACATTTACATCTGAGGTTTATGTTAGTCTATGATGTCTGCTTTTTGGTGAATCTGGTGAATAATTTAGTGCTGGGAGCTCACTTTTCATGTGACAGGTCGTCTATTCAAAAAATAATTGTAGATATAGTTTTGTCCCGTAATAAGGTCCACTGTCCTGAATGTTCACAACCCTCCTAAGTGTTTGCACTTCAGTTACTGTGCAGACCATAATAAATGGGACATTGAGCAGTTGAAATTATAATCCTTCATTTGTGTAATGCCTTTGAATAAAATGAGGGACATGAACCAAAATATATCGCAGAATTGAATCGCAATTCCCACTTCTAACAAATATTTTCATTATTGAACTGATGAAAGGCTTTTATGTTTTTTGACCTTTTTTGGCATCAGTGACAGTCTAGGAGAGAGAATCAACTGCTGCGGACCAGCGATTTGAATTTGTCCTATATTTTCCCTGCAGACTGTATTCCCTGATTTAGATTTATAACTTGTGCTAGTAGATCTGCGTCCGACAATCTGAGAAATAATGTTATAAATTGTTTTTTTTAAATCATCCATTGTGGGCTTTTGATGCCATGTGTCTGGCTCATGCCGACTAATGCATGCCCAAATGATAAAGCCTCTGTAACAAAAGGGTTTTCCCTGTGGGAAGGGCTCTTCGTGGCCATTTTAAAATGGTACATGTACACATACATTTTAACAAAGGAAACAGGCATCTATGCTTGAACCTTGAACCTTAAGAATAGTGTGCTACTTATTTATACATTTCACAATAACTGTTGTTGCTTGTTGCAAAGTTCCCAAAAATAGGAAACAAACCTGATCATTGATGGCCACTCTGGAGACCTGAATTATCTGTTGTTTTTAAACGCAGTTTTTATAATTGTCTTCATACTAACAGTGATAGGAACAAGGACCTCTTGATCTTTCCTTTATTCTGCGAGATCCCAGTAGAGAGATCCGTCCAGATTGGTCATGGTTACACAGTATATTATGCAGGTGTGTTTTCGGTGATTGGCTGGAGTTATTATACAGACTACAATTTTTTCAAGTTTTAGAAAAGTACACTTACTGTGTTCTGTACACTTACTGTGTGCAGAACACTTACTGCGTACAGTACAGTGCATGATGGGAGAATGCTTAGCTTGTATGTTGTAAATTTCTAGTGCATTTTTAGAATGAGAACAGTATGTTCACGTTTAGGGTTAAGCCCTGATTACAGTGGAAGTACTTGGCTCTACATCAGAGGATCAATGGAAACTATTGTTTAGTGAAATAGTGCTCACCTCTCTGCATGTATATACTCTGCTCTGAAACATGTGGCAGCTCCTGTGTATGTGTCATCTGTGCTCTTGCATCCATCCTAAAAGGTGAATCACTCTCTCTCTCTAGGACTATATTAATTAAAAGCAAACAGTTCAGTGTTAATTTGCAGACTCCAGTAAGCTTTGTATGGTAATAAGCAGACACAGGGGAAATAACCAAGCCAATATAAGCGGATGACAACATACTTCGCTGGTATAGATTTTACATTCGCTGCACACCATCAGGTGATGTTTATAAAGAATGCACTCCTTCAGTTTTCCCATTCATTATGCTCATAATTTTCTACATTGGTTCATCTTCAACCCTTTTATCTGAGGAACTGTCTACAGCGTGGAAGGAAAGAACTCATTGTTAGTGTGGAGACTTGCTGCATTATAATTTAAAAGCCCTTTGTCTTGCTCCATAGCAGCAAATGAGTCTGGACAAGCCCTAAACAAAAACTGTCAGTTTCCATTTAGTTTTATTGGGCGGTGCAGAGTTTTGGCAGCGAGGCAAGAATGTCTTCAGTGTGGATCCCCAAACTCATTAAGTCGAGTTGTTATAGGCTGTAGGTAGGGATTATATTTGTCATCTTTGCTAAGTCATTGTGATTTTTCAATGTTTAAACATTTTATTTTTGCGGAGAATGTTTATTCTTCCTTTATAACGTTATTTATAGGAGAAAGCAGCGTTAGATATAACATAATTAGACTATTTAAACTTGATCAAAAAGCCCTTAATTATAGTAATTCGGAGAGAGCTATTTATGCTTTGTTCGTTTATCTTTAAAACATATTGTTTAGCTAAAGAGAGTGAGAGAGAGGGATCATCATTTTAATACAACTTGTTATACACAACTGCAGTGCAGCAGTGAGTAAACGCTGGATTAAATGGCTAAATCCACTGCTTTGCAAATTGCACCCTCTGCTGGATAAACAGCATAATTATTTGTTCATTACTAATATATAGATATTTTTTTTGCAGGTCCAATCAGCAGCATTCTAGTCAATAAATATGGGAGTCGTCCAGTCATGATGGCTGGAGGATGCTTGTCTGGGATTGGCCTCATAGCTGCTTCGTTCTGTAATTCTGTGGAGGCTTTATACTTCTGCATTGGCGTTGTGGGAGGTATAGTATACTTGAAACAGTGCAACACGACTGCAGATAGAAATATAATGCACTTTATAACAAAAAACCTGTGTTTCCTTTTAGGCTTGGGACTTGCATTTAACCTGAACCCTGCCTTGACCATGATCGGAAAGTACTTCTACAAGAAACGGCCCATCGCTAACGGTCTTGCAATGGCTGGGAGCCCTGTCTTTCTCTCCACTCTGGCTCCTATGAACACATGGTTCTTTGACAAGTTTGGATGGAGAGGAAGCTTCCTGATTCTGGGTGGTCTCCTCCTAAACTGTTGCGTTGCTGGAGCTCTCATGCGCCCAATTGGACCCAAACCCAAACCAGCAGAAAAGACCAATGAAAGTGTTACATGTTCCCAGAGAATGAATAGCTTCATCGACTTGTCTTTGTTCAAACATAGAGGATTCTTGCTTTACATCATGGGCAATGTCATCATGTTCTTCGGCCTCTTCACTCCCCTCGTGTTCCTCAGTAACTACGCAAAGAGCATCCACATTCCCAAAGAAAAAGCTGCCTTTTTGCTGTCCACGTTGGCCTTTGTGGACATGGTGGCTCGGCCCTCGATGGGACTTGTTGCCAACACAAAATGGATCCGTCCGCGAGTGCAGTACTTTTTTGCTGCTTCTGTGCTGTACAATGGAGTGTGTCATCTCTGTGCTCCCTTATGCACAGATTACAAAGGCTTTGTTATTTATTCTATGTTCTTTGGCTTTGCATTTGGCTGGCTGAGTGCTGTGCTGTTTGAGACCCTCATGGACCTGGTGGGAGCACAGCGGTTCTCCAGTGCAGTGGGGCTGGTCACCATCATTGAGTGTGGGCCGGTGCTTCTCGGACCCCCTCTTCTTGGTAAGGAACGCCGGATACCTACTCCCATAATGATAATGATAATAATAATAGAAATAACACAAATGATCTATATTGTGTCCATTTCCACAAAACCTCATAGTGCAAATGTAACATGTACTGTCAGAATCATTCAACATCAACAGCAAATTTTAAGATTAAGAGATAATTAATTTGTCCCATAATGGGTAAATTTCAGTGTTGCATCACCAGCTACAGAACGGTAGGAATGAGGAGCATGCAGCACAAGATGAATTAACAGAATTAATACTAAATGAATTAACTAATACTACAATTAAATACAATCTCTCACTTAGCATAGTAAAGAAACAAGAATATAATCTCTATATTAAGCATAAAAAAGAAGCAGGTGTAAAATCCTGTGTAATCCAGTACAATAAATATAGAATATACAATGGACCCAAATATACTTTAATCCAAACCCTCACAGCATGATGGTCTGGAACAAAGTGAAGGTGACAATGGAGAAATGTGGTTCTATTATGTACATTCTGAAATTAGATTGGCGATTTGCTTTGTATTAATCTTACATTCTTGAATATAATAACTCATACAGTTTTCATGCATTTTGTTTTGCAGGGAGGTTCAAAGATATCTATGGCACCTACAAGTATACCTACCAGATTTGCGGCATAATCTTGGTTGTTTCCAGTGTGTTCCTGTTTCTTGGAATGGGTTTCAACTATCATCTACTGGGGAAAGAGAAAAAAGAGGAGGAGCGATTGGCCAGGGTTGGGGGAAGTAGAAAATCAAAGACTGAAGATATAGAAACTAGGAATATTGATGAAGCTACCTAAGTTATTTTTGTCACACTCCTCCCCATGACTACAATCCTATGCTTATAAATGAACACAATTTCTATTTTTCACTATTTGTTTAAAGTATTTTTGGCTTAGGCACCCATTGCACTGCTTCCCTTAAAGGTATTTTTTTTCTCTTGATGTGAATTTTAACATTATCTGTATTTTCTAGATCTTTTATCCCAAGTGTGTAACCCTAACCCCCTAACACTAAACCTCTACTGTAATGATGAGCATAGAGTGCATTGAATGAGTAGGAGAATTATCCCACAATCACCAAATCAGTTGCATCACAGATCTTTCACGGACCATCAATGAAGACCCTTGGTTCAATTCAACGCTCCCACTGTTCAACACTGTATTCATTGTATTGCTTCATTATCAAGGATGCACTATCACGTTGGAATGTGTTTTGCAAAACTATATGTTTAGCCTGATCTATGTATACCCAGTGAATAATAAAGGGTTTTTTCCAAGTGTGTTTCAGTGTGTGTGTATTTTTCATTCTATTATAAAATGTTTTCTGGAGAGCAAAAAGATAGGATAAAACTTTATTGATCTCACAATGGAGAAATTTAGAGAGGATTGTGAACTTATGATTATTTTGTTAATCATTCATTTTGATTGTTACTTATTTGTATGCATCAATTAGTTGTTTAGAACATAACTATGATATTCAATCTTAATTTGACCAAAATCAATATGAAGTGAAGCCACAGGTGTTAACCCATCCTTTCAGATTTTAATTCATATTTGTTTTTGTGTAATTCTGCTTGAATCTTAAAATTACGTCTTCTAGCAACATACAAGTACAAGTATTCAATGTGTAAATAGAACAGTATAAAACACGACTGAAATACTTTAGTGCGACATCTAGTGTCCATCCCTGGAAACTGACATTTCCGTTCATAAGCGAGTTACAGAATAAACTACCTACCTACTGAGTCGAATATTTAATGCAAGGTACAATCTAATACTTTTCGACGGCAGACCAGGAATCGAACACATAGGATATTATGTACATACACATGCATACACGCACACACTCGCTCGCACCACACACACACTATACCCCTACACGCCATATGTACACAGTTATTATTATAGATCTCTGAAACACACAACACACACACGCACACACGCGCACACAACACGCACAAACGTAAATATATGTTGCTAGAATTATCTGGCTGCGCACGAGGGCTTACGTACATCAAAGTGCACGTGCACCTGTCAGCACCTGTAACCGTTAGCAGGACGGTTAAAAATAAACGTACTGTTCGTAGTTATTAACTATTGTACTACGGTAAGTAACTACTGAAAAGGTGTTGTTAAACCGCATGGAATTGTTATTTTTCTGGACGTTACGCTAGCTTAAACAGTTTGCGTGTCAAAAGGACTGAAGTCCGGATAAAGTTAACGCTAGCTAAACCACGTTGACAGTGTCGTGGAGTCTGTAGCTTGTGTCATTAGGGTGGCATTAATAACCATTTGTTGTAGTTTCAGTAGAAAAGATGATGGAAAGAGACAGGGGCTTCAGCTTCAAACTCCTGGTTCCTCCGCGGGTCAGTCAGGTTTCTGCTGTCAGACCCCAGGAAATCATTGACAACTGCAAGGACTTTTTGACCCCGATGAAACAGGTTGGTTGTGCATTCAGACTACAAACGTTAAAAATTTTATTTCTTATGTGTTGTTTCGCAGGGTTTTACCAAATGTTTTGACAAGGAACAGCACATAACTAATAGCATTCTTCCACAAGCCAAATCAAACAGGCAAGGTATGGTGTTGCAAATAGCATTCTTACCTTACAAATGTGTTTCTTATTTGATTCTTAAATACAATGTACACGCATTATTGTTTAGACCATGTGAAGATGAAAGTTGTTCCCCCAATGGAAAAGGAGGTAATAATTTTCCTCTTCCCACGCTCACCTTTGTGGGGTTATATGTCATCATTTATGAATATATTTCAGAATCACAACACAGGCCAACTTTATTCCAAGCTGTTTGATGAAGTTGAGAAAATAAAGTGCTGGAAAGTGAAATCAGACTCTGACTCAGTGCAAAAGGATAAGAAGCTCTATGAAAACCAAAGAACCATAGAAACACAACGCAAAGCTATTCAAGAATTGCAGGTATGGTTCTATATATCCTATGGTACTCTCCTACTTCCTGTTTATCATGTTCAACGTTACTCTTTGAAGTTTGGCAACGAAAGTCTGAGCATAAAACTAGAAGAGCAGCTGAGTGAAAATGAAGAGCTTAGAAACAGGTACTGATACAATGAGCAAAACTCACTTCTGTAATGATCTGCTAATATTACTTATTTTGTAGAAACAACGCAACACGAAACCTGTGCAATATACTAAAAGACACATTTGAACGCTCTGTTGAGAAAATGCAATTATGTAAGTAAACAGTTCATATGCTATATTTTAAGAATTTGTTTTTAAGTGAAGAAAAATACTTATAGTTGAATGTGAACGGGAGGAAACGCATCATCTTTTGCTGGAATACCATGAGATACTTCAGGTTTGATTCATTCATATATTGTATAGCATCAAACATGTATTATAGATCATTTCTCTTATTGACACAGAAACATATGAAAGATTTTGAAGGTTTCCAGATAAAAGCAGAGGCTGAACGCAAAGAACTGCATAAAGGTATTGGTTGTTTCAAACTGTTATTTGTTATTAATCCTATTCATAATTTGTGTGGATGTTGACACAAAAGGGACCTATGATTTCAGCTAAAGATGAGCTAATCCAGTTTGAAGATCAACAAAGCAAATTACAACAAGAAATTCACAAAAAGGAGGAAGAGGTTTGGGCATTTTTTTCCAAATCTTGATGATTGATTATTTTAATTCGAGCAGATATTTTACATTCATACATATTTTGAATATTTAAATTTCTTTGTTTAGTATGTTGCCTACTGTGCTTACAGTACATACACAGAATACTTAGAATATGTCAGCTCGAAATGGAGTGGGAAAGAAATAAAAAAAACTTCACAAAATAAGTAAATAAACAACTTATATGTGATTGTATAACTATTATTTATATGTAGATCGAAGCCCTTCAGACTCAGCTTTGCAACGTTGATGGCAATCTGAGAAACATGTGTTTTGATCTACAAGATTCTAAAGAACATTGCCGGAAGCTTCAAGAGGACATAGGTTTGTATCTTGTTTGTATGTAATGAGGTTTTCACACTTTTCCTATTACACAAAATGTACCTTGTATTTTGAACAGATCAAAACAATGACCTCCTCAAAAGTTCAAATGCTGAACACGAATCCATTCTTAAAAAACTGCAGGAAACAGAACAGCGCTATAATGAAACGCAGGTGCTCATTCTCAAAACCTTTTGAGTTGGGATTTTTTCATGTTTTGTGTCTTTTTTATCTTCTTTATATCTAACAATGAAACAGAAATCAATGGCGAGAGAGCTGGCAAAAATGGAAAAATATGAAGAAATGATCCGAGCCAAAGACGTGAAGTTAGGAGAGCTGACCAGAGAAACAGCACAGCAGGCAGACAGGATTGTGCAAATGCAGACGACTGTGGAGGAGCTGCACGAGTCTCTGGAGGCCAAGACACACCAGTACGCCCCTCTTTTCACACATTAGATATTTTCTCACCTTTCTTTAAATCATCGTAAAACATTTGTGTAAAGGGCTACTGAAGTGGAGGCCAAAGTAAAATCTATCGTCGAAGAATTTGAAAAAACAAAGAAAGATCTTGGTAACTATGTGACTAAACTATAGTGTTATTTTAGCTAATAGCTCTTGTTCCTCTGCAGGAGAATTGACAGAACTCAGTGAACAGAAAGAGGAGCAAATCAGCAATCTCACAAAACAACTGGCAAGACATTTTAAGTCAGATGAAATACTTGTTTTAGACGATTCAAAACTTGCTATGTTGTTGTAAAGGATGCAACCACCAAGTCTATGGAGGCCATAAACTGTAGCATGGCAGTGGTTTCTGGCAGAGCAGAGGAACTGACAGCTGAACTTTTGAAAAAAACTGAGGAAGCCCAACAACTACAGGTTATTTCTACAACTTTAACTCATTGACTGCCATTGACGTATTTGTCTGAGACCCTCTATTTGGCTGGGGATTACTGGACAACAAAAATAGCTTGAAACAAACATATTTTTGCTGATGAACGTAGACAATCCAGTCTTTCAGAATCTGGTTTCATTTTTCACATAGTTTTAGGAAATAATATTCTGTGGGTCTTGAGAATCAGTGAAATCATCAAAAACGGTTGGCAGTCAGTGAGTTAATAACATAGTATATTTTTATGATCTCATTTAATTATATTTATTGTTACGTGTTATTAATGCATTTTATTCTTACAGGAGGCTTGTAATAACACGGACAAACTCTGTACAGAGCTCAAAGCTAAGTCCACACTTGCACAAGTAAGTAACACCTTTTATTTTACACACATATTAGATACCTATATATCTGTCGTCGCACAAGGATCAAGTTGATGAGCTGCAAAGACATCTGACCATTGAACAAAACAAAAATGAGGCGATATCTTCTGAAGTGAAGCAGTTAGAAGAAGAGATTACACAGCTGAAGTCAGTAACATGTAATTAATGTGTGATTATTATGTGTGTT
The DNA here is from genome assembly GCA_029875035.1 of Pomatoschistus microps. Taxonomy (NCBI): domain Eukaryota; kingdom Metazoa; phylum Chordata; class Actinopteri; order Gobiiformes; family Gobiidae; genus Pomatoschistus; species Pomatoschistus microps. The sequence goes on from JAPMNZ010927349.1 coordinate 9,783, forward strand.
ATGTGATTCTTCTATGTTGCATTTCGCAGATTTACATATGAAAAGCTTTTGCACAACTTAAATGAGCTGCAGTCTGGAAAAAGCGCTCTGGAACTAAAGCTCGAGAGTCGATGCAGTGATGCTCAAACTGTAGAAGAAAATATAAAGGTCTGAAATGCACACTTGATGTTGTGTTGCATATGTTTAACTTTTACAATGTTTCAGATGAGTGAAGAAAAGGCCTATTTGCTTACCAACAAATTGGAAACAGTTGGAAAGGAAAACCTACAATTATGGTTTGATTTTGTCTTCTGAATGTATATGAAATCCTATTTATATCCGTAAATGTAAAATATGATATGAACCTTTAGCAATGAACTGGACTCCATCAAGACGACTCTTCACGACAAATGTCAACAGATTGAGGCTTTGAAAAAGAATCTTGAGGAAAATGTAAGAGGTATGATAGTGTAAGGTATCATTGTACAAATGTTTTTACATATTGTCATTTTAGGATGAGCATTTCCAGAGTGAAATCTCAAAAAAAGAGAAACGTCTCAAAGTTATTGAAGCAAAGGTATTCTTTTATTCAACTATGTTCAAACGTAAATTACAGAACGTATATATAGTGTTCACGGTTCACATTTTTCTTGTAGAATAAATCACTTAAAATACAAATAGCAAAACAAACCAACGCGTCCAATGAACTACAGGATGCGGTATGGTTCGCTGGATATGTTTTCAATAATTTCTCACAAACTAAATGTCATCCAAGTCTGTACTGCTGTTTTTTATGCGTGACCTGTAGATCAACAAACTGCAAGAAGAAAAGCAGAGTCTGACAACAACACACAAAGTGGAGTATCAGAAGCTACTTGAAAATCACCAGAACAAATTGGCGATTGTCCAAGAACTGGAGACTGAGGTGCACAGTTAAGATTAAGGCTTAATTTAAATTTATTTTAGTCACATTTTAATAAAGGATCACTCAAACAAAGGTCCAAAAGCTAAGATCAGAAACAGAAGAGGCCCTCAAGTGTCGGGAAGATGCAGAGCTGAAATGTCAAAACAAGATCGCTGATATGGTCGCTCTCATGGAGAAACACAAGGCAGGACTATTTCTCTAAAAGTCTACAATAATGTTTATGTAAAATTGTTTTCATGTTAAATGATTCCAAGCAGAACCAGTACGATCGCATGGTTGAGGAGAAAGAAGCTGAACTCCAAGCAAACAAGGAAAAGGAGATAAAAGCTGTTGCAAATGGAAAGACATTGGTAAATGAATTACATTGCAATATTTTGCACTAATCCATTCAAACTTTAATCTTTTTTTCAATAATTCAGAAGCAGGAGCTATCAAAACAAAAGAGAGAAAATGATTTTTTGAAGAAGGAGATAAAGGATCATATTAAAGAAAAGGTAGGACACAGTTTAAGACCACTTTAATCTCTAATCACTCATGGCCTTTTCTGTAATAGGGGAACTTGCAAAAGGGAATTGTTCACTTACAGAATGAAAATAAAAACATCCAGACACAAAGTGAAAGCAAACAGGTTGCCCTCAGCGAGAACATAAAAACAGAGCAACCCAAAACTCCAGTGGAGGATCTTTTGAAACTGTACAGATTTGATTTTTCCAAGGCCAGAAAAACTCCCTCTTTAACCATTGATGAGTGCGCTGCTGTTCTGGGGAAAACTAAAGTACAGTATCTTTATGTGATATATGTACACTGGTGTGTGTATAATCTAGTAAAATTTTGTATTTGTAAAAGACACAGGCATTTGAGGCCTCTTCCACGCGGACTTCCTGTCGCACAACCCCAAAGAGCAGGGTATGCTCCTGTTGCTTCATTAAAGACACTGTTCTTATAATAAATGCATTTTCCTCTGACTCGTACAGAGCGTCTGCAGTGAGAATGTCAAAACACCCAAAAGTACTGCAAGTCGATCAGCATCAAAGATCAAAGTATATAAACATTTGATTATGAAAATTGGTTTCAGGGTAGTGAGAGTTATACATTCCTTTTCTTCAGTCTTACAGAATTCGTACACCACCCTCAACTGAAAAGAAATCATCCTGGGAAAAAGGCACCATTGAACTCGACCCAAAGTCAGACAGCTCGTGTCAGGACGACCTCGTGGTGAGTTTTATTCATTTAGATTCAACTTGAGATACACTGTAGACTGAGAAAACCAATATTTTCTTTAGATTTTTCCAAATACATCTTCCTCCATGTTCAAGGTAAGCTCAGTGTAGAGAAGTGCACAGGCCATTATCATTTGAGAAAGTTATGTATATGGTTCTGTTCCTACAGAGTCAGAGTCCACTCAGTTTAAAATCGCCCAAAAGCAACCTAAAGATTGCGGCAATGAAAAGAATGAGGGATGCAGGTTGGACAGCGGTCACAGGCAATGACAAAAAAAAGAGGACCAATGAAAAGATATTTGCTTAAACAGTTAACATTGATGTACAGGTAGAACTAGTTACTCGGAAGGTTTCAGCACTGTTCTTAGTGATTATAGGATTTATTATTTGTGTCTGTTCATCTATTGAATTATACAGTATTTGTATAGTTTTTGTGTTGGGATAGTAGTTATTACATTAATGTGTTCATATTGCATGGTTGGTGTTTGTTATAGTACATACAGATGTACTTCCAATGTATTTATTTTCCTATGAATAAACAATACATTCTACTTTTTCAGCCCTTTTTTTCTATTACATATTTATCATTGTTATTGTTACAAACTGTTTTAATGAAGAAACTCGAGGCTGAAGTGGGCTTCGTCTTGTCCGGCTGGTGGTACATTGTCATAGATTGGATGTCCATCATGAAGTCCTCTAGAGATGGATGTGTTGTCTGTTGGAGAGCCATCTGAACAAATGTTGTTTTTTTAAGTTTTACAAAGATGTATGTTTAGTCATAGAAATTCTACTTACTTAAGTCGTCTATGTTGTGCAGAGGCTGATGCAAGAACTGCGTTTTATGAATGCATCTGTTGAACTTAACAGCAACAATAACCAGAGCAAAGAAACCCAAAATACAGCTGAAGGTAATTGTCAGATTCCTCTCAGAAAGGCTTAGCTGCATGGCTAAATACAAACACAAGTTAATTATTTCATTATCAGAACTATATCTTTATCATATCGTCTCACCACGTGTTGAAAGCACAGATTGGGAGGTGGCACTGGCAGCAGATGACTTTGCTGTCGTAAGAGCTGCAGTAATTGTAGGTGTTGTGGTGTCACGGCTCTCAGATGTTGGCATTTCAGATTGAGTGGCAGTTGTAGCAGCAGTCTCTGCAGTGGTGGATTCTAGTGGAACGTGACTTGAGTTTTTACCTGTTGTAGAAGTGTTGTGGCTGCTTGACCCTGCGCTTAGAGTTGTGTCTTGAAAAACACTCTGTGCTGGAGTCCACTGTGCAGAAGAGTTTAACAAAGTTTCTTGTGTTGTGGTGTCTAATGCGTCTTTAACTTTTGCGGAAAATGTGGGACTCCATTTTGTATTGTCTGTTGTGAACTCAGTAGAGGCAATTGCAAGACAAAGTGCCATCTGAAAAACTAGTGTATCCATGACTTCTACAACCTACAGCGGTAAAAGAAAACAAACAGGCCATATCTTATCAAACGGTATTCTCCGATAATTAACATCTGATTTTTTAAACCTAGCTCACCTTAGTGCAGGAAGAAAAGGACAAAACCCAGTGCCGAGTGCCATGTCCCTGTTGCCTCTGACCAACCCAGGGATTGTCTTCCGTGTCAGATAAAAAAGACAGTCAATGCTCTGTAAACTTCCTGTATCGTGTGTTACCAAGGATACGTCGTTATTGCTCGGGCTAAAACTCAAAGATCACATTTATTGCCTACAGTAACACGGAAATTCCTGATCAATAAAATGTTACTGTTGGCTGTAAAAAGTATTGTGATATGAAGAGCAAGGTGGGAAAATATAAACCTGATAATTTATTTATATATACACATACAATTTCAGGCATTGCCTACATCCACACGGCTTAAAGCTAGGGTACTGAACTTTCAAACTACAAACAATGAAACTATGATAATAAAATACATCTACTAGTTCCTTGCTCTCAAAACAGTTTGGTTATTTCACTAGTTTTAACATGTAAGGTATGTAATGTTGGTCTCTGTGAGATCAATCAGCTTTTTCAGACAGAAAAGTGAAGAAAGAGACAATATTATTTTTTGTTCAGCCAAACAAAAGTGTATTATTTATAAAAGCCACTTGACAGTCTCTGAAACAAATTCCCATATATTCACAGCATTTCATATTTGACCATATATATCAAAACAAAATGTTGTTTTACTTCTGATACAACAATTTATCCAACAATTTATTTATAGCTTGGTGGTCATTTCTTTATCTTTGCCCAAAATTTCAGGAGGTAATTCAGTGAAGCCCTTGTTGTCAATTCCTTCAAACATCTTATCTTTGTCCTGTAGAGATTCAACAACAACAAAAGTTATTGCAAAAACAATTATTTGTTGATTTAGCTTTTGGTTTCATAGCAAATGGATGTTCACCTTTGATGTTTTCGAGGAACTGAAACAAAACAGATCAGTCTTCTTCACAAATAGATCTGGGTGGAGTTTTTCTTGTTTGCATCCTCCTAAAACACAATGTAATTCATGTGAAAGATTCTTCTCTTATTTTTGTATAACCCACTAAGTCTCACCTGTGGCCATGCTAATCAGATATCCAGAAATAATTGTGACCGCTGCACCAAGGACAGAGAAGTACAGGTAGGACAGAGAGTACCAGGAATCCGCTAGAGGTGGCCTCACACTGGCAAAACACATAACAGTATAGATGTATGCCCTCACGATTGAACTAAATGTCTCTGTATTTCCTTACGAAGGTTGTGTGGTCATCGTCACTGCACTGGTCCATGGCGCCTGCGTTGTGTTTTGGCTTATTGTGCTGTTGCAGCCCACAGTGGTAACTCCAAGAGGCAGAGTCATGTCAGCTGTTGGGGGGTAAAGCTGCGCTCCAATACCAACCCACAAAGTCAGAACCAGGCCGATGATCATACCAGAAAGACTGCCCTGGGATTATAAGGTAAGCCTGGATGTGGAATCGGCAATAACAATTTTTAAACTGATCGAGTACTTACTATTGAGTTTGGTGTTCGGAAAAACATTCCTAAGAGGTATAAACCGAGGAGAGGGCCACTGATCATGCCAAAGATGGACAGGGCAGCCTAAAACAACAAGGCTTATTTTATAGTAATACAATAAATATTTTTATTTATATATTTATCTCAGCACAATTACGATTACACCAAACATAAAAAGCCACACCAGACAAAACATTAATAATAAGACAAATACACCTCAAGATACTGTATGGAATCAGGTCTAATAAAATTTTAATCATTAAAAAAGTGTTTCCTGATCAGACAATGACGGTTGAATAAGAGTCAAAAGGTCTCTCTGCTAAAAACTCCAGAAGGAGACTTTAGGCACACACTTTTATGTAAATAGTGTTTTTGGGATGAGACTTGCTGTAGCTAGTTTGCACTGCTGACTTTCTGCCTCTGGAGGGCGGTATTGAGCTAAAATCAATCATTCAACTACTTACCTGCAAAACATTTCCCAATAATGATGCAACTCCTGCCATTCCAATACACAATCCTCCAAAGAATACGCCTGAAATTAACATAACATTAAATGAGTCCCACAATAAGAAAATGTGACTTCTGCCTAATTGTACATTGACGATGCAGTTGCTGTGACACAGATCCCAGTGTGATGATGGAGGCAGAGGGAGTTATTCTAGAACGACTGCTGGTTTCAATCATCTTCATTATCTCCTTGGTGTTTCCATTCATATTGTTAATTGTTCGATTTTATTGTTTGTAATATTATACACAGTATTAGTTATCATTATTATTTATGTGTTTGTGGCTTTGTGAGTACTACCTCTGCAGTCAATTTCTTGTTTTGTTTCCAAAACCGGTTGTTAGGAGGGTTGTTGTTTTGCAGGATTTTCCATGAACTCTTCATGCTGTTGGAAACCCTGAGGCTTTAATTATCTCTGCATGCCCTTGCATCCGAACTAAATTCTAGGGAGTGATGTGTAACAATAAGATATGTTGTAGTTGCATACATCTGAATCTCTTATAGATACAATTCAGAGGTGTATCGGTATTTAAGACGGTTTGCAAAATGTTGTTTTCTGATTATCTCTAAACTTACTGAGGCCCATGTTCAGCCAAGTCACTTGTCTCTGTGTGCGGTTTTTCCACAGCGGAACAATGAAGTCCTCCATTGTCACAGCCACCAAGGCATTAATGCTGGAGGATACGGTGCTGTGAACAAACAGAGGATCTTAAAAAGTTATTTCTTTTGACATTAATTTGTAGTTACCTTGTAGTATGTGCTACATGCATTAACTCGTAGTATTTGATATTATTTAGTAACATGTAATTGCTTGCTCAAAGTAAACCTACTGAATATGTTCCCAAATTAAAAGTCTAATGTAGAGAGTAAAGAGATAAATATATTCTCAAGCACGGTTTAGTTTATCTATATTTATCAACATGAAGTACTTACGTAAGTGTATGTTCCAGTGTTTCTGGCTTATCTCTAAAATAATCTGTACACTTGTGATGCTGTTCTTTAACAGCTTTAGAGTTCATTATACTTCCTCGTTTGTGAGAGGCTTCACCTCAGAGTTCCACTGTAGGCAGCTGCCACGAACAGGCCTGGGATCCCAGGATAGTCGGCCAGGATATCCATGACCAGATATGGAAGAAGCTGTAGGAATAGGACACAATTATGTATAAATTTTTTCACAATAGGCTCATTCACATCGCAGTTCAATTCAGTGTCATCAGAGTGACCACTCACAGGCGCGTCTGATAATGATATGATAATAGGTCAATCACTATAATAAGTATAATTGTCATCATTATCTAATAACAATACATTGTAAAAGAATGTCCACTGCTTTCTTTTAGGTCCCTCACAGTGGGGTTATTGGAACTCATGATAAACTTGAATAGGGACAACGATTGAATAAATAACATGTTACCTGATCTGAAGTAGTTACATCGTTATTTGTAAGTGGGTCACACTTTTTATAAATGGAGTACATGGTGAGTCCAGATAACATGGCCAGGCTCACAGTCACCCATAGTCCAACCATGTTCACGTACAGGGACCTGAGAGATAGCATTCCATATGTTAGTACTCATCTGTCGTGCCAGCATTGTTTTCACACCTTAAGCATTCACGTACGTACATCTTTGCATGTCTCAGCGTTTTGCAGGAGATGTACCGCTGCACTTGAGACTGGTTTATCGAATATATGGACACCCACATTATACTGCCCCCGAAAACAATTGTCCAGAACGTGTGGCGTTTTCGAGGGTCTGGATCAAAGCTAAGATAGAAAGCACAAAGTACATGCCATGTTTCTGTTTAAATATTTGTTTTGTGACGAGTTCTCTACTCTTGTACTCACTCAAATGCGTTCAGACGTCCTCCTTCTTCTGCGTCTTTCCACACCTGGCTCAAGCCTCCCTGGAGTACAGCACCTCTGGCTATTACTGCCACAAATCCAGCTAGCATCACTACCATCTGCAGCACATCGGTCCAGATCACTGCCTTTAGACCTCCCTGTGATAAAAAACACAGTTAATAAAAGTTTCCTGTGCTATATGTAAAGTGAAAAGAAGTCATTAGGTTGTTATATAAGGAAGTAGTTTTTATGTTTATCTGAGTACATTCTGACTAAAAACCAGATTTGCATATAGGACCAAGGGCATGTTCAATCTAGAGAGACTGCATGCGTTCAAAAGATTTATTGATTGCGAGTATTGTTTGTAGTTTATTAGTTTGGCGCACAGGCACTGTGATCTTGCTCTGTGAGGATCTGTGCTTTGGTGCAGATCTTGATCCCCCGGGGCCTAGACACTAGGACAACAGGCAACAGGACAAGGTGGATGTGAGCAAGTGAAGAAATCCTAAGGCGCAGATTGTTGCGGCTTGAAGGATGTTTGGTGTGCGGTGTCCAGCTTTTAAGCGCTGGCTTGATTAGCACGGAGGGCAGGGAGTTAATGAAGCTGATGTGAGGCTGAGGAAGGCATGGGCCCAGTGTGATGGCGTTGGTAGTCTACCAATTTGAACTTGCGCTTAAGCTTCGTGTCACATAGGTTTTCCTAAGCAAACCAAGGAACGTTGCCACGGGTGTGAAGACGACCCGCAGTCAGAAGGGTTATTATTATTCAGTTAAGCTGGTGCCGTTAATACTATCTTCAGCGACTACCTCGGGATCCAAGTTAAGGTTCCGGTTCTCTTTCTGTTTACACTCGACAGGTAGCGCCCACCAGGTTGAGCATAGATCGTGTTCTTTGCAATCAGAGTTTATGTGGACAAGTGTGAGATATGACTTTCTCCAATGTGCAGCAGATTAATGGGCAACGTGTATTCAGACGCACGGCAGACACAGGAGCGCGTGTCACACCTAAGGCTGTGGTCACAAGCTCAACCTAAAGATCGCTATTAGGGCTGAGGTCACACGCACAGCCTAAAACCTGGTTAAAGGGGGTTAAAGGGTGACCAAAGGGGGTTAAAGGGTGACCAAAGCCCTGCTTAAAGTGTCCAGTGATATTATGATGTCTGCAGACTCTGGAAGATGTA
>JAPMNZ010927350.1:0-11965 GCA_029875035.1 Pomatoschistus microps
TGGAGTGAATGAATAATGACACATGTGAAGCGTCTTTGAGTGTCCTGAAAAGCGCTATATAAAACCGATGCATTATTATTATTATTATAGTTATTCACAATTGATCTGTTTTTACATATACAGTTAAAACTTTTAAACAATGAGTTGCAAAACAAATTTTGTTAGCACTCTTGATCCCAGACACACTTTCACCCCTGGATGATTGGGACATGTGACACCATATACAGTAATCCTACAATCCTGTAAACAAGGCCACAGTAATTAATCATCAGTCAACAGATGATCAACTCATAACCCCATGTATGTATTTTTTAACGAATTTTGGAGAAATATTATAGATACTGTAATTTTTTCACATTGTTTGAATGTCATTGTTGTTTCACTAAAATCCAATTGACATTTTCCACAGTTATGCAATAAGTCGTGATGTTTATCTTTTAGAAAGAGCGGAAAGAGAAGCAGTGGGATCCAGCACATAGGGCGGCGCTTGCAGAGGTCTCTCGTAAGACTGAAGAATTTGACCTCTCACATCCCTCACCGTCGCAGGTCGGATTCATGTACATAGCCCCATTCGTATCAAGTATTTATTTCAGAATGTTTCCTTTTCATAGATGGAGAAGCTTCAGAAGGAGGAATTACAGAGTCAATCAGAGCTCCTAGCAACATTAGAAAAGAAGTACAGCGATCCAGGTCCAGTCTATGATTGTTTGCTTTGGGATGATGGCACTACTTGGAGGTGGGACTCGAAATTAATGTTTTTTTATTATCATTTGTCGTGTCTTCACATGTAGTATTTTCTGCCGTCTGAAGGGTTGTAGTGGACACTTCAGAGTCTGGGGATCTGGCACAGTGCACTGTTCTGACATCCTACAAAGAGAACCAGGACTATGCAACGCTGGGCAACGCCGAGATGCTCAACTACTCGGTCAATGTTTATGATGAAGGGAATACACTTTGTATTGTCACAAGTGGAGGTGAGAACTTCAAGGAAATTAAACAAACCAAACAAACAATTCACATTATTATTATTTTTCAGGGGCCCATGGGACACATGTAGCAAGTATTGCAGCAGGTTACTTCCCAGATGAACCGGAACGTAACGGTGTGGCACCTGGCGCTCAAATCCTTGCAGTAAAGATTGGTGACACTCGCCTTAGCACAATGGAAACTGGCACAGGACTCATCCGAGCGGTAAGAGGCATTGAAGCCTGATAGATAGTTCTGCATAAATCCCTGGCACATCAGCCCCCACTGTCCTTTTACCTGCTGTATATGTGCACCTACATTCAAAAGTCACTGTGTTGGTGTGTTTTCACATGATGTGTGTTTTCACATGAGCCTTCATGTCAGTGAATATATTAGATAAAATAAAATTGTTTTGAGCTACACAAAGTACATGCATTATTAATGAGCCATGCTCAGGCTCAAATGGTTTGAGCTGTGCAGTGCTGTGATGGGAGGAGCCTGTCGATGGAGTATAAACCAAGCTCCATACCTGAAATTTAAAATCATAATCCTACATACATGGAACATTATGCATATTTTTTAACTGTTTTGTAGATGATTGAAGTAATCAACTATAAATGTGACCTAGTCAACTATAGCTATGGAGAAGCCACCCACTGGCCTAATTCGGGGTCAGTATTGAAGGACATATTTTTTTAAGAAATCTTGACTTCATATGATCTTATTTCCACTTTCTCTTGCAGGAGAATTTGCGAGGTGATCTCAGAAGCTGTACAAAAGCACAATGTAATTTTTGTTTCAAGTGCTGGAAACAATGGTCCTTGTCTGTCAACGGTTGGCTGTCCTGGAGGAACAACCAGTAGTGTTATTGGTAAGAACTTGTCTCTTAAACAGAGACTTAACTTTTGCAAATCAAAAAGGAATAGTGTTGATCTTTTTGCTCAGGTGTTGGTGCCTATGTGACCCCTGACATGATGGTTGCTGAGTATTCGTTGAGAGAGAAACTGCCTCCAAACCAGTACACGTGGTCGTCCAGAGGCCCCAGCACAGACGGAGCCCTCGGGGTCAGCATCAGTGCCCCTGGTGGAGCCATCGCCTCCGTCCCAAACTGGACTCTACGTGGAACTCAGCTCATGAATGGCACATCCATGTCATCCCCAAACGCTTGTGGAGGCATTGCACTGGTCCTCTCAGGTGAGGGGGTACTAACTTTTATACAGCGCTATTTGAACACTCAGATGTTCCACATGGCATTATTCATTCACTCATATATAAGCTACTACTGTGGTCACAGCTGCACTGTGGCACACTGACAGAAGGGAGGCAACCAGAATGTGCCTTACCCTTCGGACCCTCGGGCCACTAGCAACCATTCACTCACACACCAGACTCATTCGAGGCAATGTGGGTGGAGTGCCTTGCCTAACTACACTGCGGCTGTTTGGAACTGTACAGCCGCCACACTGTGGAACTTTGTGTTCCCAGAGGTCTTCCTACACAGCAATAACCAGGCCCTGCCCTGCTTAGCCCTGCTGGCTCTCGCATGCAGATGGCGTTTTAAATAATATGGAAGGTTATCAAAAGTTGAATTAGGTTATTATTTATTATTAGGAAACCCTCCAGTCGCGGAAATCACTACTTCTGTGGCCTTAAAAGTAACCAATCTAATTTTCTTGTGTAAGGTCTGAAGCAGAACAGGATAAGTTCGTCAGCACTCGCTGTGAGGAGAGCACTCGAGAACACGGCCATTAAGGTGGACGACATTGAGATGTTTGCACAGGGTCACGGAATTATTCAGGTAATTTCTGTTTTTAGATTTGTATTTATAAGTGCTACTCTTTAATAAATTAAAACGTATGTTTGTCTGTAACAAAACAGATGTGATCTTTCAAGAACCTTTAGTGGATGCAAATTCCACCAATTCTTTGTGTGGCCATTATTTAAGATAATTCTGACCATTCTGATTTAATCTAAATATTTTCTTATTTTCTAAAGGTGGACAGGGCATTAGACTACCTCACTCAACATGCCTCATTACCCACAAGCCACCTGGGCTTCTCTGTATCGGTGGGCTCGCAGCGAGGCATCTACCTCAGGGATCCGTCCCAAGTTCTTGCTCCCTCTGATCATGGAGTGGGAATAGAACCCATCTTCCCCGAGAATACAGGTACTCGCGTTGTAATGTGCAAAGTGCATTGATTTCTATCTACATTATATTTTTCATTTCTTAAACAGGCGTTCTTTCTTTCAGATAATTTGGAGCGCATCTCCCTTCAGTTGCACTTGGCCCTTACTTGCACTGCCCCCTGGGTCCAGTGTCCTTCCCACTTAGAGTTAATGAATCAGTGTCGCCACGTTAACGTCCGCATCGACCCAGTGGGGCTGCGAGAAGGAGTGCACTTCACTGAGGTAACGACCTGCCATCCCTGCAGTATATTTAGATTTATTATGTGACAGTAATAATGCAATGGTTGTATGTCTGTAGGTCTGTGGCTATGACACCGCAGCACCCACTTCTGGACCGCTGTTTAGAGTCCCCATCACAGTCATTATCCCAACAAAGTATGATCTTAAAGTACATGCTAATATTGAGTGTTGTATTTATTAGGTTTTGATGTTATATTTTTTCTTCCAGGGTGTCTGACAGTCGTAATCAGGAGGTGCGTTTCACAGAAGTCCACTTCAGGCCTGGCCAAATCAAACGCCATTTTATTACCGTACCTCAGGGAGCCTCCTGGGCAGGTCAGTACGTTATCAAAGTTTAAAAAAACTATTATGCTGCACAAAGCAGTAAGGTAGAGATAAGAGAAAAGTTTTGAATAGGAACGGGAAAGGATTTCATAGTGATGAAAAAAGTTAATGAGATCAGATTGGTTCCTTAATTTTCCTCACTACTACAGACTTAGCAATCCTATATTCTCAAAGTCTTTCACTTACAGCCATCCTTATTACCAAGAAATGTCATGTTTCTTGATTTTTCTTACAGAGATCACGCTGACCTCTCATTCTGGAGATGTATCTTCAAAGTTTGTTCTTCATGCAGTTCATCTTGTCAAGCAGCGAGCGTACAGAGCTAATGAATTTTACAAGTTTTCCTCTTTATTAGAAAGAGGGTCATTAACTGAAGCTTTCCCAGTCCTGGTATGTACCTATCACAATAAAAGTAAGTTGTTCTTTAAGTGTGTCATGAAGGCACTAAAAGCGATGATTTCTTCTGTTCTAGTCTGGTAAAATAGTAGAGTTGTGTATCGCGCGCTGGTGGGCGAGCCTCGGAGACGTCACTGTGGACTACAGCATCTCGTTCCATGGCCTCAGCACATCTCCCTCACCATTGCACTTGGTAAGAACCAGCATACACTTGATATCCTCAAAAACATATCAAACACATTTCTTCTATTTCTACTCAGCATGCCTCTGAGGGGGTGACTAGTTTTGAAGTTTTCTCTCCATTGAGATATGAAGAAGTGGCTCCAACCATCACCCTTAAGTCATGGGTGCAGCCTCTCAGGTAGTGTTTTTTTTATGTATGGTGATTATTTATGATTTGAATGCCTTGTTTTTTCTCTCGTTATGTACAGCAGAAGCCTTTTGTATGAACTGTACTATACAAATAAACTTGCCTTGCCTATTGTTAAATAAGCTGCTATTCTCTTTTCAACACATCAACTGTTTGTAATAGTGGTTTTTAATGATTTACTTACTCCCTCCAGGCCAATAACTTCCAAGATTAAAGCCTTAGGAGCCCGAGATGTTCTTCCGAACAACAGACAAGTCTATGAGATTGTTCTTACGTACAACTTTCATCAGGTACTTTGAAAGAGGCTTGATATGAAATAATTTATTTTGGATAGTGTTATTATTTACTGATTTGTATTTTTCCGAAACTCTTCGTCTTTAGCCTAAAAGTGGCGAGGTGACCCCGAGCTGCCCCACGCTGTGTGAGCTGTTGTATGAGTCTGAGTTTGACAGTCAGCTGTGGATGCTGTTTGATCAGAACAAGAGATTGTTGGGCTCTGGAGATGCGTATCCACACCAGGTACTGCACCACCTCACATTAGTTAGTTTTTTAAAAACCCTTGCATTTTGGTTTCTTGTTGAAGACGATCTGAGAGAGAGAATGGTTCCAGACTTTTTGTTCATGTTTTCTCAGTACTCTTTGAAGCTGGAAAAGGGCGACTACACGGTGAGGCTTCAGGTGCGTCATGAACAGTCCAGTGAACTGGAGCGACTCAAAGATCTGCCCTTCGTTGTCTCCCATCGCCTCTCCACCACGCTCAGTCTGGACATCTACGAAACCCACCGAGGGGCACTGATGGCCAAGAAGAAAGCCAACTCTATCACCCTGAGCCCCGGAGCAACACAGCCCTTCTATGTCACTGCTCTGCCTGATGACAAGTACAACGTTTATATCTCCTCCTATTGACAAGTGACAATAGCTTATATTCATTTTGTTAAATCCATACTGAAAATGATAAAAAAAATTATGCATTCGTTCTTTGATGTCACTCTTAAAGGTCCTATATTACGCTTTTCAACTTTTCTAGGCTTTAAACATTACAGCGCTGTTTTCCTGGCAGTACCACAGTCTGTTTGCTTCTCATCAAGCTCTGTTGTACCACAGAGCTCTAGGGTCTTAGCATTGCCATTATTGGGGGAAAAAATTATTCTGAGGTTTGATGAGTCGCTATGCACCCAAATCCACAAACTGTCTGTTTACAACAAAGTCAGCGTGAGGCTACATCACTGAGTGGGGAGAGGAGCGAAGCTGTGGTCTGGGTTGTATATTAGCGTTGGTGGAGGGAGGCTGGCTCACAGGGAAAGGAACACAGGTTGAACATTTTCAATTGACATCACCTCTATGCAAGAAAAAGTTATAATGGTTACAATAGTGTTGTAGGGTGTATCACTCAAATTGTTATTAGGATGGACTGTGAAACATGAAGAATAGCAAAATATGGGACCTTTAACATCAGATTTGCATTAAATGTTTGGCTAACTAATAAGTAAAATACTTATTTTACATCAACGTTTAAGGCCAGGAGGTCAATTTTATACAATTCTTAAAATGTGTAATTCATTTAGAGTTCCAGAGTATCACTTTAACTGAATGTAGTTCGTCTGCAGTGCAAATTGTGTTAAAACCCACAAGCTTTTACTGTACAAGTGCATCTTTTTAAACAATGTGTCTAAATATTTGGCTTTTGTGGTTTCTTGCAGAATTCCCAAAGGAACAAGTCCTGGATGTTACCTCTCAGGATCTCTGGTTGTTCCCAAAAGTGAATATGGAAAGAAAGCAGTGAGTGGCATTTTGTTAAATAATAACTCTTACAATTGTTTATTTCTACTGCATTTTGTCCTTTGCCATTTTCCTGTTGGACTCAAGTGATTTTTTTCTTCTTTTTTTGTCTACAGTTGAATACTCTTTTAAGGGGTTCCAGTACTGAACTGTAAAGTTGGTGTTCTATTGGTTGAGGGCCTTTTCCACAATTGCTGGTCATAAATCCTAATATAGAAAATTGGTTCAGAACATTCACCAACTGTTAGTAGATAATGGGTATTGTTCAAGTACTGGCACCCCAAAACATGTAAAGGGTTTCCTCTCATTGCTTTAGTCTGACTGGTGCTGTCTGATAATGTTTCTGCATTCTGTTGGCGTCGTATGGCTGTTTCCTGGTGTGTGAACTTAGGGGGTGTTCACACATATTGGTCTCGAGGATTGAGTAAACTTCAGAAGCAAATGCAACAGTCTTCATGACCATAAAGCTACGGAGTGGACCAGGGTGCACTTGTTTGGTGCTTTCACATCTCCACAAACAAAGCCGATTGCAAAGTGCACCAGAGTCCACTTCAACCAAGTGTGAACGCACCCTTAGACTTGACGTTAAAGTGCGCACTGCAGGTTGGAGCAGGTTGAAAGCGTGTGGTTCAGAGTTGACTGAAGCAGAGTGTGTTATTGTTGTCTTTTCCCTTACTGTGTGTTATTCTGACCACCAGGGGCAGGCCTCTGCAAAACGACAAGGAAAGTTTAAAAAGGTACTGGATGAGTTAGATCATTGAACAACAGAAGCACTTCTGCTCTCCTGCCTTCGGGAAAGGGCCTGCTCTTACTTTGAGATGGGATCTGCAGCTGCCTTCATATATTCAAACATTTCCCCACAAACCTAGCCTCAATATTAGTTACTGTATGTTTTTAAATTGGCTGGTGGTCAATAAATTACTTAAATGGGTATTTCTACTTTTTGTCTTTTTGCAGTTCACATAGGCTTTGTTTTGAGTTCCTACTACATTTTTAAGACTATATGCTTAATCGTAATCTTATTATTTGGGAATTGTGATTTTCTTGTAAATTTATGAAGTACACCTTGTCCATCCTTTGTGTTCACTCAGGATATTGTGCCTGTTGTGTACCACCTCATCCCTGCACCAAACAAAACAAAGAATGGAGGGAAGGACAAGGACACGGACAAAGAGAAGGATGTGAAGGATGAGTTTGCTGAAGCCATAAGGGACATGAAGATTCAGTGGATGACAAAGTAACAATGCCAAAACAATCAAATATATGTAAAGAAAGTTGGACCATTTTAATAACTCATTCTGTTTCTGTCAGGCTGGATACAAGTTCAATTTATGACGAACTGGTAGAAAACTACTCTGAATACCTTCCACTGCATGTGCAGAGACTGCATCAGCTCGACTCTGAAAAGGTAGATCACCACAACAAATAATATTTTCTATCATAACTTTTCAAGCTACTATAGATGACAATCAATACTATATCAATACATGATTAAACGTAACGTCCGATTTTGTTGTAGGAGCGAGCAAAACGTCTGAAGGATGTTGTGTTAGCTGCTGACCTTGTCATCTCACGCATTGATCAAACTGCTCTGGCTGTTTATCTTACTATGAAGACCGACCCACGACCAGATGCTGCCTCCATCAAAAGGTAGATTTTATATGTATATATATATATATGTATATTTTATTGGTGAAGAAAACAAACACAATAAAGAAATGGAATGGGGGAGCAGTTGCTATTATTATTTGCTTCATTTAAAACAGGTATACTTTTCATAAATGTGAAAAATAATAAGTAATAAGTCAGACCACAACATGACAACATGCTGTTTTTCTTTGTTAGGAAATATTTTATCTTTTGCATACTAGTTAGAAAGAGCCCCTGAGCAATACTAAATGACGCTTTGGGAACAATCTTCTTGAAAAATGTGAGACCGACGACTTCTCTGACAACGTTCAAACGGAGGTTGATAACAGTTCTGTTGGCTTGTGCATACAACTGACCAATTGTGTTTTCACTATTTTTAATGCACTGTCGTTATTTATTATCTTAATCCCTTATGTGATTTTAATGTTTCAATGTCTTATGTGATGGGGGCTCTGAAGTACTTTGTGTTATCTTATGTAGGAAAAGTGCTCCATAAATAAAGATTAATTGATTAATTGAAAGTTGGGGTATCCTAGCTTTGAGGTATTTTTTTCATTTTTAGATTTTTATTTTATTTTATTCTTTTAAGTATGCTATAGCTCTAATAATTTCCCGTCTAAATCGCATGAAACAATCGTCTGTGCCAGTATAAAAAACAGCAATTTCTAACAATACATTTTGTGTGTATGTTTCAGTGACATGGAGAAACAGAAGTCCTCCCTGTTGGATGCCCTGTGTAGAAAAGGCTGTGCTTTGGCCGATCAGCTGCTTCTGCCTCTTGCTCAGGACGGAGCCGCAGGACAGGTTCCAGCAGAGGAAGGGGCAGACCAGACCCCCAGCAGTTCAGACGACACAGTACAGGTCGTCACTAAAGCTCTGTCTGACGTCTTCTGGGAGCTGCAGAAGTGGGCCGAGCTCACGGACTCCAAGGTACTTGTTCTGACGGGGATAGTTCATGTTGAAAATGTAGCCAAATGGAGTAAATCATCCATCATCATTTTGCGTTTAACAATTAAACTAGCAAAAGCCCACAAACTTAATAGTCATGAGTTTGCTGATCCCCTTTACTCCTTTTAGGTTTTGATGTTTTCATACAAACATGCTTTGGCGAACAAGATGTATGGTAGAGCCTTGAAATTTGCCACAAAGATGGGAGAGGAGAAGCCCAGCAAAGAAAACATGAAAAACTGCATTCAGGTATGTATCATCATGAACTTTTGGGTGTGTGATATCTACTCTTCTTGGATTTGGGAAAAGGAACCAAAACGGTAAAAAAAACAGGAGAATATATGTTAAGTATGGTTCAGGTTACCAGCCGTAATTGGTCGGTCAATGAGTTATCCATTCAAATTTACACATTGTATTAGGGATAAATAGGAACACATTTCTGGTATATCCATGATGTAATGTGTTCTTTTTTGTTTTTTTTCCTCCTTCCTACAGCTCATTAAGAACCTCAGCTGGACCCACTGCGCCACCTACAGCGAGAACTGGCTCCCTGTCCTGTATCCTGCAGACTACACCCCTTTTTAGACTCATTATTGTCCTCAGACATCATCAGCATGGCCCTCCATTTCTCTGAATGTCCCTCAGGATTTTAAAGTGGGTTTTTATTTGATTTTTGCCACAAAAAGTTTACTCTGAATGTTCACATGTAACCACAACACATTAGAAGTCAAGGGAATGCAGTTACGTTTTTGTAGTTTTTCAGAATGGGACGATAGTTTTGAGTAGCACATTGGGCATTGTATATCTGCCTTGTCTCAGTCCTAAATGCCAGCAATGCAAGAAATAATTCACGTTTCAAGACTAATGAAAATCTAGGGATGCACCAATACAATACTGATATTGAATATTGTTGCCCATATTGGAAAAAAATGTTAGAATGACTCAGATCAGATTCAGATTTATTTATTTGCCATTGACCTTGACATTGGAATACATTAGCAAAAGTCCCCAGTGTGCACAAGACACTTACTTAAAACAACATTTTGAGTTTTACTCCAAAAATGCGGTTTCTGCCGGATGAATGGGACCTATTTTGTAATAACTCGGCACTGATATTAGGGGTGGGGGAATTAAATTTTTAGTGCTTCACTGTATCGAGTATAAGCAGGTTTCCAAAGGCATCAAAATGAAGAAAACTGGATCGGTGCATCCCTAAGAAATGTAAACACTGCTTCTGTGGTGTCATGAGCACATTGACCTTTCTGATCTACCTGTCATTATATCATTATATATATATATATATATCTCTGTTTTGTATTGATATCAATGCCCAATCGACAACCGTGTAATCCTATTGACAACATGGGACAGTCTGAACTTTGACACCATGCCTTGTATTTGCGATTAGCTTTAATATCATGGTTTTTGTTTCTTTTGTTTTAAATAGGCCTGTGTGTAAGTTATGCGTATGCCATTTTCAGCTCAAACTTTTATCCAAAACACAACTATTGAGGTGCCTTGTACAGTGGGGCAAAAAAGAATGTAGTCAGCCACCAATTGTGCAAGTTCTCCCACTATGGTAATTTTTCTCATAGTAATGCCTAGAGCAGTGATTTGGGGCTGTCGCTGGGCAACAAAGACTTTAAACTCCCTCCAAATATTTTCTACAGGGTTAAGATCTGGAGACCGGCTAGGCCTCCAGGACTCCTTGACATGCATCTTATGAAGGCACTCTTTCGTTGCCCATGTGTTTGGGATCATTGTCATGCTGAAAGACCCAGCCACGTTCCTTACTTCCATCTGGAGGTTTCATTCAAAATCTTTACACGGATCAGTTCTCCTGGTCCCTTTGCAGAAAACAGCCCCAAAGTATGATGTTTCCACCCCCATGCTTCACAGTAGGTATGGTGTTCTTTGGATGCAACTCGGCATTCTTTCTCCCCCAATAATGACGAGTCTGGATCATCCTAATGCTCTCTAGCAAACTTCTGGCATTGCAAGATTTGAGTCCCTGGCAGCGTAGTGCAATGTGATTTTCTGCATTTTCTTTCTCATTCTGTCTCCCACAGTTGAGGTATACCTAGGATGAAAATGACATCTTTTTAAGTGGGAGAACTTGCACAATTGGTGGCTGACTAAATACTTTTTTGCCCCACTGTACCTGTCTGTCTGGGTTTACTAAAGTTTTGATATGTGAGAGTGGCAGAGCTCACTCAAAACTTTCTTCACCCAAAATCTTATCTCACAAACCTCACTTTAACAAAAAATGCAGCTGCCTTTTCTCCTCCATATTTCGCTGTAATATTTTCAATGTATTTTTTCTGCAACTTGTACACAGTGTCAAATTGTACATACACATATCGTACAATTATACAAATGCAATAGTCTAATAGATGTATATGCATGTAGTCTCAAATCAAGGCATTTTATTTTGGACACGTTTTATTTTAAGATTTGTAATCCTCTATTACACAATAATATATCTATTCTGATGTTGAGTGTGTCTTTGAATGGCTGTTCATTATATCCAGCACCATTTAAATATGTCTTTTATTAAGAGGCCGCAACTAAAGCAGACCTAGTCTTTTCTGTGGGGGTGGTGGACTATTGGAAATCCTGGATACTCTCTATAAAGGGCATTTCTAGTCTATTTCTAGTGTTAACATTAGAAACATTTGTGCTATATTTTATTGAGAGGGAAATTAGGTGTGGTGCTTTTGCTCAATGTCCTGCATTTATTAGAATAGGCATCACAAGCTCAAAAGTCTTCTTACTTTATGCAAGCGACTTACCCTCCAGTTTGTATTTCAAAATTATTCAATCTAATTCTGTACAGATTACAAGAGACTATGGCTATAATATATAGTCCAACGGGCGAAACAGATGCAGGATCCTTTGGCACTGTTAATATCACGTCTTTAGTTTACCACCGTTGAGTGAAGTGCTTTGGTGACATATTTCAGTGTCTTCGTGGCCATGAAGTTGTGAAGTTTTCTCCTGGGAATGTGGAGCAGCAACTCTTTAAGTGCAGGGCTTTCGTTCCTCTTGGGAGATGATCTTTTCTAAGACTGAGACTCATGTTTTGCCAGGGGTCCAAAGCGGGCA
>JAPMNZ010927358.1:0-13144 GCA_029875035.1 Pomatoschistus microps
TATCATATCATATCGGCAGGTTATGTGTATTCTGGATTTAATTAAGATATTTTATTATTAGCCTGTACAACAAATAAATCAAAATGTACAAATAGCCACTAAAAACTTGATCCAGCCTCAGTCCTGGTTGTACGGCCCCGGTCCTGGATCTACAGCCTCAGTCCTGGATCTACAGTCCCGGTCTTGGATCTACAGCCTCAGTCCTGGATCTAAGATAAGCTAAGATAAGATAAGATAGACATTATTGATCTCACACAGGATAAATGTACATGTCACATCTGGCATGGATCGAATCACTCAAGATTTTGCACAGAAAGAATTGTGCAAACATGTTAAATGCAGGACATATTATATACCAGGGGTGGCCAACCGCCGGGTCATGAGCCTCACGCGGCTCTTTGGCTGGTTCCATGCGGCTCTCGGCCTTTCACATGACAAGCGTCAAAAACGCCTCGTCGGTGGCGCTGCCATTTATTCCCTATGTGGCTCTGATCCAAGTAGTAAAGGCCGACTCCACTCCACTGGCCGGGCCGCGTAGATACCAAAACAATCTGACGTTGGCGAACGTCAATTCTGATTGGTCAGAGGCGCTGTCAATCACTCTGCAGCTGCTGCCTCAGCTGTTGCGAATATCATAGCAAACAACACGTTGCCTCAACCCAGTAAAACAATTCCTTGGTCGCTGGATGAGGGCAACGCCTTCCTCAGTTTGAGGAGAGGACACCAGCGTGAGCTTGATGGTTCCACCAGAAACCAGAAGATGTTTGTGGAGGTAGCGCTAAGGACGGAGGAAAATAACTCCCACGAACATCACAGTCCAGAGTAAAGTGTAAAAGCTTAATAGTGACAACCGTGAAATGAAAGATCACAGCAGCAGAAGTAGAGGCAGAACTGAAAAGTCTGGAGGTGGTTTGACCAAATGGATTGAATTTACGGACATCGGCTAACACCAGCTACCATGCTAAAACCAGCGAACACCAGCTACACCAGGAGATAAGCCTCAACTCTGCCTAGTGAGTGTCTGTGTCTGTGGTTCTAAATCAGCTAAAGTTCACATTGTCACAGAAGGACTTGGAGATGATCATTCATGCCTTTGTTTCCACGCTTCTGTGAAATAGAAAGATTATAATATAGATTGGGCGGCTTCTCAGCAAGAACGTCCTGGGTTTTAATCTCTTTAGGATCCGGGCCTTAATGAGTGGAGTTTGCAGGTTCTGTCCGTATCTGCATAGATTTCCTCCGGGTGTTCCAGGTTTCTCTACCGGGTCCTACTCCTACTATGTCGACCGCTGTTTCACACATTTCATGACAGGGGCAATAAAGTATAGATTCCCTCTTAATAGTTTGTATTTTGTTTCTCTTTCACAAACATGAAAAAAAAAATTGTTTAATGTATTCTGGCTTTGAATGTGGCTATGTGCCAATTGTAGTTTGCCCTGCATTTTGCACTTCCTACTACTGGTTCATTTCACACCTTTCTGTCCAGTGTGGTAATTAAGGCTCTGGTGCTTGTGCAGGTGCTGGAGAGCCAGATGAAGGCGGACATGGCCGACAAAGAAATGCTGGAGTCCAGTCAGAGCAGATATGAGGAGGAGGTGCGCGAGAAGTGCAGCGTCATCAGCGAACAGAAGGCGGTAAGAGCCCGGCAGCTTGGCAATGACACACTTTCAAATTCAACGTTTATCACACTGACATACATTCCCCTAATAAGACTCTGAACGCCAACTGCAGATGAATCCCAGGGCAAATGAGCACTATATGTAGCCTAATACTAAAAGAGGAATAGAGCAGAGACTAAGGCCAGCGCTGGGGCCTTCTGTGGGTAAACAAAACCTATTACAGCAGTTGATTCAGCGTTGAAACAGATGAGAAGCAGCAAGAGTCAGAAGAGTTCGCTGATGACGGTGGTGGCAACATATGATTAACTGCTGTATATGTCATTCATGTCAAACTCAGGCTCGTGGGCCAAATTCGGCCCTCAAGACAATTCTTTGTGGTCTCTAAAAGGATTTTCAATTATTATTATTAACTTGCAGCATTAATGGTTATGGGCAACCAAGGCATGTCAAACATTATCTATTTCATCAGGAAGACAACCACATTTTATTTATTCTAATATTTTAACCCAACACAACATTAGACGTTAAATAGTTAAGTTGAATGTGTCCTGCTGAATATGGTTACGGTCAAAAGTCAAACTTCTAAGCTTAGTTTAGAACAAATTTTTCTGTGTATCCTCCAGGAAACAGAAACTACAGTTTTTATCAACTATGGTCTAAATGTTTTCTCATTAAGGGATGTGTAGAAGTGGTGAGAATAATCAAAAACATGGGCATGATGTTGACCATACTTTTAGAAATAAGAATAATGTGGCAGATTTGTGAATCTAATCATTATCAAAGAAATGATCTGAGAAACACATTTTCTTTGACACTTCCATCATTTCCATACAGTGGATTGGCACCTGCTCCACAACCAAAATACAATGAATAAAACTGATGAGAATAATAATACTGGTGTGGTGGTGGCTCAATTTTAAATTTCAAATGTGATTTAGCGTTGTTATGTCCAAAGTCTGGGGCCAGGACTCCCCTGAAATCTCAGATAAATAGATAGATTTATTTGTGAAGTTCTTGCTTGGATCTTGGATATTTGCAATGTTTTACTTCCTCTATTATATCACAATTTAGTTTTTAGAGTAGAGTATACTCTTTTTAATATGCTCAGGGTTGGTGTGAATTCACTTAATTGTGAACTGCCAAGTCCACCTCAGGCACATAATTCTCCTCAAGACCTTTTGTGATATATATGTGCTATAAATATGAATATGTATCACCCCTGTGTGTGGAGCGAAGGGAAATTACAAATTTGCAAAGTGCTTTGTGTGACCTTGGTCTGTGAAAAAGCCGGTATAAATAAAAATGATTTACTCACTTACTTTGTCCATTTCACTTAGACCATTAACGCTATGGACTCCAAGATGAACAGTCTGGAGCAGAGGATTGCTGAACTGACCGAGGCAAACAAACTGGCCGCCAACAGCAGCATATACACTCAGAAAAACATGTAAGTAAATCTTTTTCTGCTCTTTTCCTATGCACTTATCACTGATTTATACTTATGACTGATTACCTACCACCCTACCATCATTGTGAACTGTTGTCGTCAAGGTTATTGTTAAACCTTCAATTTCATACTCATACCATTTACTGTCGAACTCAAAAAGTGCACTACTCTGCAATCTGTATCAGCACTTTGTTGTCACGACGATTACTGGGACAAACCAGAATTTAAGATATATAAATGAGCTGCAAAAAGTTAGATTTATTTAGATCATAATTTAAAATGCTTCGTGATGATCCACTGGTGCAACAAATACATAAAACATAACATAACTACATAAAAGACAAAAGCACAGAATGTTTTTGTGAAGGTCAGTTTCCTCGAGATAAATGAGATTAAACACCATGGGCCTGTTTATCTGGCGGCCCTCGTCCCACACAGTGTCAGAACACATCCGGCCTCATTTAGACGTGTTTGTGTTGTCAGGAAAGCCCAGGAGGAGATGATCTCAGAGCTCCGGCAGCAGAAGTTTTACCTGGAGTCTCAGGCCGGGAAACTGGAGGCTCAAAACGCCAAACTAGAAGAACACCTGGAGAAGATGAGTCAACAGGAGCAGAGCAACAAGAGCCGCATGCTGGAGCAGGAGACGCGGCTCCGAGAGGTGGGCTCCTCTTTGACCTGTCACATAATACATTTCTATTGCATTTATATTGAGGCTATAAAAGGAGTTGATGATTAAAATACTGCATATACAATTGTCTTTCACTATCACATCTGACTTGGTGTCCCATCCAAATCTACACACACACACCAGGGCAACCAGGTCAGGGGTGGGGCAGGGGTGGGGTTTTTCTTTGGGGGGCCACTTTCGGGTATCACTTTATTGTGGAGGGCCAGACCCAATTTCACGTGGGTGATTTTGTATTTGAAACATTAAAAAAATTAACAAATACACATGTGTATTTTTTTTTTGAGTGGGCTTTTTATCACTGTTTTTATCACCACGATTATTCATACCAAGAACATTTTGGATTCATTAATGAGAACAGAATAAATCTATGCACAATTAATACACATTAATACAAGCTTTCATTGAGTATTGAATTAATTTAAACAAGCAACAGACCAGTATGAAGTTCACAACTGGGAAGGGTCCAGGGGCCACTTTTCCCAGGTCTGCACTAGGGCTTCCGTCTTTGCTTAGTCGATGATCACTTGAGCTTCTTGCGTAACTTGTATTTGTTATGTGCACAGAACGGACTGGAGCACGAGGAGCAGAAGTTGGAGCTGAAGCGGCAGGTGACAGACCTGACCCTGTCCCTCCAGGAGAGAGAGGGCCAGGTCACATCGCTCCAGACCGCACGCCACTCACTGGAGGGGCAGCTGCAGCACGCCAAGACCGAGCTGGAGGAGACCACCGCGGAGGCCGAGGAGGAGATCACGGTGCTCAGGGTGAGACCGGATCTAACTTCCTCCTTCATCACGACGTTTTTTATTTTGTGCCAAGATCCTTGTTTTATCACGTTAAGAAAAATACACAATTAAAATGCTAACGTCAGTCTGTAACATGGGGCTGAACTTTCATTGAAAAGTAAACTCCTCTAGCTCAGTAACCGTTTTTGTCACACTTACCATTTTGGGCTTAAAAATCCATGGTTGAGAGCTCTCTAGCGATCCTGGTGTTTTTTATTAAGAGACTGTCTTTGTAAATCCAGATATGAACCAACCAGAGGCCTTCATTCGCAGGGGAATCTCCAGCTTGCCTTGGCAACCATCTTAGCTACACGTCTGAAGCTAACCCCTGCAGTACAAATGCCCATATAAGGAAATTGGCTCCTTGTTAGCTTATGTTCAAATCGGCTTCTTTCGCATTTCGGCAAACACTCAATCCACTCCTAATATAAGGTCTATGGAAGTTTGAATTCCGAATTCAAATGACTCAAACACGCATGAATCACTCATGAAATGCTGAAAAAGGTCTGACTGGATCTGTTTTGTTTGGCTGCTGTAGGCGCACAGAGACGAGATCCAACGCAAGTACGATGCCCTGAGGGACAGCTGTGCGGTAAGTTTGCTTCTTCAAATAAAAATACTGACTTTTAAAAGCTCACAAAAATAGAATATGCTTGCCTCTGCATTAATTGTCCATAAATTAATGGCAATAATGAATTCAGTGCTTCCCAGAGACTTTGCCACTGAATGCAAATGATTTCTTGTGCTCAGTTTTAAAGCTGCCACCGGCTCTTCTCTGTACGAGGAGTTGTTTGCTTTGCTGGGACAAATATGCAACTAAACAATTAAATAAATTTTTGTCCAGCCCTAAATCACACCAGTAGTCGTTTCAGAGGACTTTACAAAGTTGCCAATTCACCAACAACAGATCAGAGAATCAAACAGTTCAAACACAGAAGATCCAATAATAACAAACACATAGAAGCCATTGGTCCACAGGGAGCGGGATAATCATTCAAGTCTTTATTTATAATTAGAATTTCTCAGAAGCTAAGCAGAACAGTTCCTGGTTAGTACTGGGATGGGAGATTGTAGGGGCTGATGGCACAGATAAGTAGCCTTGCTTCCATCAGTCTGCCCCAGGGCGGCTTCGGCTGCAGTAGAAGTTAACCTCAACCATCTATGGACCGTGTCCAGCAAAGTGCGATATAAAACAATTCTTTACGAGGGATTTATAATACGTTAGTTTCTTGCAGTGCAGTGAGTGGGTCATAATCTTCATCAGGTATTTTCTCCCATCAATAGGCTATTGTTTAATTGTTATAATGTATTTATTATATGGACGAGTGTACACAATCAATGTGAAACGCATTGCATTTATAACTAAGGCAAATTTACCACACCTGATGTAATAGTGCAATTCAAACACACGTGATTGCACAGATTGCTGTGTTTACTCTTTACACTTCTGCTGCTGCTCATTTCACAGCTGTTCTCAACAAAAAGATCACAGTCGGGTCCTCAGTGAATGGAGATCTCTGCTCAGACTCTCAATCACTTTCCTCTCAGTATTTCTGTCGTGAACACAAACAAATCCGAGTGCCACAATTATCAACAGCGACCCTGCTGGGACAGACTGTCGAGGCCTCAGTCTTCCATCACCTCACTCCTTCCAAGACTATTATAATGTTTGTAATCACTTTTCCACACGCCAGTTAAAGTGTTTGGAAATAATCCTGGGGGAAAAAAGTGAAGCTCAATTTTTGGTCGACTTAAAAGTCAATTTTCTGTGATTTATTCAGGTTTCTCTTGGTGCTTTACAATATATCAATCAACAGCCATCAATCACAACATAGTTGTTTAGCTCAGTTCATACTAAATGCAGCTCAAAGTGCTTCACTTGGATTACATTTAAAAGCAAGAATTACCAAATTCAATTACTGTAATCTAAAATTCATGACATGGAGACATTATACAAGGTAAACACACAACTATCTCCTAGTGATTCAAATAAATGAGTTCTGAGAAACTGGAGTAAGATAAAATAGCTGCAAGCTATTTATTGAAAACAATCTGAAAAGGTCTGTTTACTTGCAAACGTTTAGAGCAAAGTGTTGAAATCACCAGTCATTACTGCACTGACAACATTTACAAATGGTGGCTTTAACATCCTACCATTCTGCTTTTTACAGTAAATATCAATGTTGTTTTTGATGAAATATGGCATTCTATCGGCACTCCCACTCACAAACTGTTGGTGCATGTGCGGCTTCTGTGTCCTGTTATCACCTGCAGAAAAATCAAACCTGCCAAGATCCAAGCCGAAGCTCAGTGTTATTCTTACATATTGTGACTGGTGGCGCTGTAGTCCAAGGTCTACAGATGCCATCGACCGATTAATCGACTGAACAACCAAGGACTGAAAGCCCGAGTGACTGGTTTGTATTGAGACCGGCTTCTTGGTTAGATGACGCCAGACTGAGGATGGATTTATAAACAAGTATAACGGTTTTATAGTTAATCAGGTCAAGCCAGTGGAGGCTCTGTGTCAAAATGCGACCTGTAAGTAAAAGTCTTGACATTAGTCACAAATTCAATTCTGATATTCTGTACAAGTACAAGCTTCTTTGGCAGAGATTTCTGAAAGAGCCAATGTTTTACCTTTTTCTGTTAGCCAAAGGTATGGCTGTTTGTGTGTTATATCAATATAAATCAAAACTTGCCTTTTTGAGAGAATAAAACAAATAATCTGTGTCATTAAACCACTTGTGCCATAAAACACAACACTTTCATTCAACAGCTGACGTTATGTAGTTATAGTCTGCGGTCTAATGAGACAAAGTTGTGTTACATCAGCGTAAAAATGTCTTAAAGTAATAATATAATCTGCTCCATAGTCTCCATGTCTTCTCTGCCCAGGCATTCATTCCCTTGACACTTTGTTGTGAGTGACTCGCTTTGAGTTGCAGATGATCCGGACGTGAGTTGGTTTTAGTTTTGAGTGGTTCTATAGATCACTCTGACAGATGATTGCAGTGAGCCTCACTCGCTCAGAGGCTCATGTCTATCAGCTCTGCCCCGGGAAGTGCACGAGGCAGTGGAGGATGCACAATATTTACTAAAGCGACAACACCATTTCCTGACAGCAACGTATTTACAGAGAGTATTTACAGTCTATGGTACGGCTCTGTCCTCTGGCGA
This sequence comes from Pomatoschistus microps, assembly GCA_029875035.1. NCBI lineage: Eukaryota > Metazoa > Chordata > Actinopteri > Gobiiformes > Gobiidae > Pomatoschistus > Pomatoschistus microps. The sequence continues at coordinate 7,717 of JAPMNZ010927358.1, forward strand.
CCACTAGAGGGCCTGAAAGCTGAGCGCTCTGTCAGGTGTACTGTAATATACATACTGTAGATATATATATAGCCAATGGTGGATGGTTGCATATAATTGATCATTATAAATAACAGGAAGACAATTCAGTTTGCCATTTGATCTAGATTGTGACACAATATCATCAGTAGAAAATATATGGTGTGATTGTCTTTGCAGGTGATCACAGACCTGGAGGAACAGCTGACGTCTCTGTCCCAGGAGAACGCTGAGTTGAACCGACAGAACTTTTACTTGTCCAAACAGCTGGACGATGCCACAGACGAGAGAGAGGCTCACCTGCAGCTCAGCCAGGAGGTGGACCAACTCAGGAGAGAGGTGGCCGACCGCGAAAGGCACCTCAACAACCAGAAACAGGTCAGGGGGCTGTTTTTAAACGCATTAAATCTATATTACCACTACTACCATCAGCCGATATCATCTACTCAACAACAACTTTCCACTGCCCTATCTTCACTGCATCACACTCTCTCTGACCCATGATTTAAAGAATATTTGTACATGTATCATTTGCACAATCAATGTATTATACAGACCACACTAGACATCGTTACTAGCAAATGTTCTGTTAAATTGTATTCTGATATGTAAAAAAACAAAAAACCATTACAATGACTTAAACCACTGTTTCACTGAGTTCTGTACACCTACTCCACCACAGGCACCTGCATCTTTGACATACTCCAATTATAGAAGCTGACATTTTGTTACTATTTCTGCTCTGAGCCCTGAGTCAGACAAGAGTGCACCTTCTCCGTTTCTGACATCGGCATAAACACATGGATAGCAACGACAGACGACCTAGACAAATGTTTTTGGAGTTCAACGTGAATCTGGAAACCTTTTGAAAAGCTCTAGCCTAGTCTTACCATGTCATAGTACTCATTTAATTTTGTACGAAGGTCTGGGTTTGCTCAATTGAGCTTTGTTAACGGTGGGAGGGGTTAACTCCTTTTGCAGATTGAAACAATTGGATCTGAGTTTACCTTGATGTATGTAATGCGCCCGAGTGAGTGAGGCATTTAGCCTAGCTTTAGCATTTAGCCTAGCTTTAGCCATCTCCTTTGCCACTAACAGAGCACGTGGGGAGTAGAGCCAGCTTTTGAAATTTGCTAAACATTCCTCTGGCTCCGACTTCCAATTTCTCGATATTTGGGAGCCGATCCAGAACGGATTACTATCGCATTCGCCGCCATTGCCAAACTACAACCAGCAAATTCGGCACTAACTCTTGACGTTACTACCTTCAAAACCCACCTCCTCCTGATCCGCGGTAACTGCAGCTACTAGGATCAGACCCAGACGTACATGTAGGAAAATGTAGGAAATATAGGAAAGCTCTAGAATGCTGCTGCTGCTGCTGCTGCTGAGGAGGAGGAGGTGGAGACTGGGCTCAGAGAGATGCATTGTGGGAGGATGGGTGTGTGGGTGTCCAGTAGCCCGCGCTGCCTTGGGTCGTTGTGTAATCAGCCCAAGTCATAGATGAGGGACGAGTGGGCGGCATGTGTCATCGCTTCACTCCCAGGTCGAGATAGTGAGGACTTCACACGGCTGCTGTGCTGGAGGAGCTATATTTGGAGATGTTTACACTGGTTCCACTCTGCCATCGTTACAAATTAAAGCAGTTTTGTGTGGGCATCAGAGGGGGATGCAGACAGTTCTATCATAATGGTCTTTTTGTCAAAACATGCAAAAACAAAACTGTCTTTTGCAACCAGCGGAAATGGTAAACTTTTCAAACAAGGATAAAGATTGTGTGTTTTAGAAGTGGAGTAAATGTCAGGGTTGGTTTGATGTTCTTGAAATTATAGAACCTTAAAGATTATGAGATCCTTTATGTGTTTCAGAGTTTCAAGTTATAGAACAGTAGGGTTGAGGAGCACACAACACAAGTGAATATTAAGTATACTGTAGCACAGCACTACACTTTGAAAAATAAAATCTCTATCTTTAGCTTGATAAAGAAACAACATATAAAATACTCTAGTGCAAGAAATACATATTTGTGTGCTTAGATGAATCTGGCATGTAACATAAAAAGGTGAGAGTATAAACAAGATGGTCCTCGTTCTGTAGCTTGAGTCCTGGATCTAGTCTGTCCCTCTCTCAATGTGGACCTCTCAGAGGTTTCTCTCTTTTCTCCCACTGGGTTTTAGAGTTTATCCTTTGCCAATGCAGGAGGGTCTGTTGGACTGTTAGTGTCTAACAAGAAGGACTGTGGTGATGATCCGGGACACTTTAATATTCTACAACATGTATGGACATTTATCAACATTCATGGACATTGGTCTCTCCCTATGGACCAATAAATGTGTTCTATATTTTTTGTGTCTGTAAAATGCTTCAATATCAATCTTTCTAAAAAGTAATTTGTCTATAGCAAAGTTATTTTTCCATATCAAAGTTATTTGTCCATATCAAAGCTGGGTTTGCATGTTTTGTGTTGAAAATTGGGTGTAAAAATTTGCATAATTGTCTATGTTTGTTAGAGCATAAAAGCTAAAGGCAGGTTTGGTTTGGAGCGTTCTGTACGAGTAAACATCTCAGCATCTGTCGCTGACAACGCCTCAACTGCTGCTGAAGACAGAACACTTTGTATTTCTACTTGGCCAGTAGATTTAGAGTCCCAATCACGCTTTATACTGAAGAATATATAGTATATTTGTATTTATATATTTTTTTACTTATATAGCGCTTTTCAAAAACTTAGTCTCAAAAGTATGTTATGTTTTACCTCTCACTGTGAGGACACAGTGAAGTGAGCTTACAGAACATATTTTACGTGCTTTTAGAGGTAGGAGAAACCGTAGTTGTGTCTGGAGGCGGAGGAATCGAACCCAGGACCTTTGGCTGTGAAGCATGAGTACTCGATACTGCTCCTATGCGATGCCCAAATACATATAATAGTATTCCTTCTAAATGTAGACTAGAAAACATTCACAAGCAACATTTAAGCTGTAAAAGTCAGTCATTTTAAAGTTATAAATTTACATATTTGTAGATTGGCTTGAAGACCTTATTGCTAATTGTGTGGACAACGTTTAGCTAGGAAGGGCAGATAATGATGTTATATAAACTTGTATCTCGTGTCTTTCTCTCCACTGATATTTGTTGGTGTGCATTACATTTTGTCCAAAATTCATCACTTTTTAAAACAATGAACTCTGTCCGTTCTCGTGGGTGGCACCAGCACTTTTGTTGCTATAGTTACTAAAATGTAGGGCAGGTGCTCACAAACAGCAGCAAGCAGTGCCTCCTTTTTACCACGAGTGAAGATTTGCAATAGATTTGTGGTAACATCATGTATACTGCCCATGGGCAAGACACAAAACTCATCTTAGAAGTGTACTTGATTTATTTAGGATTTATACAGCCAAGAATCCCACCATATCAAATCAATATGTTTATCTATTTATATTTACTGGTAGTGAGTAAAAATTTATAACATTCCTGTTCCAATCCTTGAGACAGAGTAGTGAATAAACTGAAGTTTTGGATGTTTTTGACTTACAAACACAAATGAAAAGTCCAGTTGAGATAAAAGTATGATTGATCAATAAAGCTTTGGAACACAAAGCATTTAGAGCGTCAGTAAACCAGTGGAGACTTTCAGAAACAAAATACAAAGCTATTTTTAAGTGAAATTGATTCAGAGACTTACGGAAGGATGAAAGCATTTATCAGTCATGATCCAGTTGTTTATCCACTGCTTTTTCCCCCTAACATTTCAGGTTTCTCTTTATTAGACGTTCCTTCCTAAGCTCTGTCATAAGCAAATACATACAGAACAGAACTACACACAAAAAACACCTGTCCAGACAAAAATCCTGACCACCTCCAATATCTATTATTTTTTTCCCTGTCCTGTACACAATAACATATTAACTTGGTAACTAAGAATAAGAAACAAACTCACAAACCCCAATGAAAAACCCATATTGCAAACTCTTTCTGTTATAAGACACACTGTCCGTCTACAATATCAATTTCAAAATCTTTCTGACTACATTCAAAGTATTTCATATCCTGGCACCAAAATGCAAGTCAGAACCTCACAGTGCGAGCTCTCCTCTCTTCCTCCTCATTCCAGCTCTCTCTTTCCTTTGTCTGCTTTGTCACCTTGGGGTTTAGACAACAAAACTCTGAAAAAAATACTCTTAAATAAAGTCTCTCATTGTTGCAGAACCTGGAGACCCTGAAGACCACGTGCACAATGCTGGAGGAGCAGGTGCTGGAGCTGGAGTCTCTGAACGATGAGATGCTGGAGAAGGAGCGTCAGTGGGAGGCCTGGAGGTCGGCTCTGGAGGAGGAGAAGAGTCAAGCAGAGAGACGTGTGCGTGACGTCCAGAGGCTGCTGGAAACCGAGAAGCAGAGCAGGTGCCCGTTTACACAACAACAGGTGGTCAGTGATGTACATGCAGGACAAAACACTGAGGATTGGACATTTATGTGAAAAAGTAGTTTATACTCTTGCTTATTTGACCCAGTGGCTGTAGGAGTGGTCAGCAGCCTGCCTTAACTATTGATCAGGGTTGGGTCCACAGTGCCCCAGGATCAATCGTTTTGTAAGTTTTCTGCTTCAGGGGTCCTACAGTGAGATCTTCCAAACCATTGATCCTACAACATCCTACAGACTGTGATGGAGTAAAGGCACCACGCTGACTATTCATACAGCCATTGGGTCTCTACAAGGTTAAATCACCAAAAATGTCCACGCTTCCACATATAGCGTTGCTCTAAAGAAGGCCCAGCACAGTATACATTTCCTGGAGCAGCTCAGGAAAGCCCTCACAGATGTTGGTGCAGTTCTACACGGCCATAATCAGGTCCATCCATCCTGTGGTTCACTGGAGCCACTGTCAGGGACAAGCAGAGACTACAGCACATGGTGCGCTCTGCTGCTGAGAGGGTGATCGACCGTAGCCCTCCATCGCTGCAGGACCTGTACGTCACCCAAGCAAGCAGGCGGGCTGGTCATATCACTGCTGACCCATCTCACCCTGCACATGGATTTTTCCAACCACTCTCCTGAGGCAGGAGGCTACGGTCCATCAGGACCAGAACCTCCCCCCATGAGAACAGTTTCTTCCCCTCTGCTGTTGGACTCATGAACATTTCATAACTTTTCACTGTCCCCTGCACTTTATGACTGTCACTTTACTGCACTGCTAAACGTCTATTGTGTGTACTTAGTGCACTTATATATAGTAAACATTCTATTTTTATAAGTGTACTTAGTGCACTTGTTTATAATAATAATTTTAAGAAATATTATGTACATTTTATATTCAAATTTTTATTTTTTTTTCCATATATATTTTATTGAGGTTTTAAATGTAATACAACAGAGCTTCAATTAACATTTTAACAGAGTGGTTTAGTATTACAA
>JAPMNZ010927366.1:0-13956 GCA_029875035.1 Pomatoschistus microps
GAGCCGAAAGGCAAAGCTCTCGATTTACCGGTCAATCTTCGTTCCCTCCCTCACCTATGGTCATGAGCTTTGGGTAATGACCGAAAAAACTAGATCGCGGATACAAGCGGTCGAAATGAGCTTCCTCCGCAGAGTGGCTGGGCGCTCCCTTAGAGATATGATGAGGAGCTCAGTCACACGGGAGGAGCACGGAGTAGAGCNCAGCAGCAGTGCACGTTGAGATGAACCAGTTGTGGTGGCTCGGGCATCTGTTCCGTATGCCTCCTGGACGCCTCCCTGGGGAGTTGTTCCGGGCATGTCCCACCGGGAGGAGACCCCGGGGAAGACCCAGCTCAGCTGGCCTTGGAAATGAATCACATCAGCAAACCAGCCCTAAAAAACCATGGTGCATAATTACAGCCAAGTTGTGGAGAAATATAAAACATTTAGATGTAATTTGAAATGGAAAATATTATAGTCCCTTCAATTATTGATGCAACCTCAGAAAATAGGTCGACATCTTCACATCATATTAGACCTTTAGAAATGATAAGTTTTTCTAAATTAGAAATAGAGCAATTATGATGTTTTTAATTTTTATGTTTACAATTTTCAAACAGCTCATCCAATCAGAGAGCCAAATGAGCCTCGTCTGGGTTGCCAGTTTGTTAGGTTAAATATAGCTGGTTCTGGCACTTATCTTACGTAATACTTCTGTTCCTGTTTCTAGCTAAACTCAGCAGGTGGTTTGCATCAGTAATCTGTGCTTGGGAGCTCCATGTGTCACAGGCAGAATCTGGCAACATCAGTGTGATTGTAATTGTAATGACTTTATTAGACCACTAAGAGCGCATATTACATAAGGTCTCTAACATTTTAGAATGTCATATCTGTTTATAACCTGCACCTCGACCACTAAAGGTGAGGTCAGATTATGTTTGCATAGTGGATTGTTGCTTTAGGCTCATTTTAAATCTGTAGTCCCTCACAAACTCACACTCATTCAAAATTTTATGAAAATTGTACACGTTTTTACTTGTTGGGGAAACCGGAACACCAGGAGGAAACGTATGCAGAAAGGCCCCCTCTGGAGGTGGAATCAAACCCAGGACCTTCTTGCTGTGAAACATGTGTGCTAACCACTGTGTCACTCTGTGAGGGAGCGTAGACACAGGGACAATTTAAGTTCAGCCTCATGATGTGGCTGAAAGAGAGGTGAGCAGTCAGACTGACAGAAGCAAGAGGCTCCGACCACCACCAGCCATTCACATGCACACACCAGAGTCGTGGGCAAAGTCTCTTGCCTATAGATACAACCACAGCTGGCCCACTTGGTCTCCCATCACCATACTAACCAGGCCGTGTCCTGCTTAGTTTCTGAGGCTTTCACCTGCACATGGCCCCATTTTCTTTATAAACTCTTTGCAAGCTGTGAACCTGCTTCACTTTGCCCACAGAGAACCAGACGTCTGCTGTGTACAGCACATGTTTTGTGCCAAGTTCCTCTTCAGATAAATAAATACTAGGCTGACATGTAGTCAAGAGATCAGTCACGGTTTGTTTGCAAAATTAGCCGTCCACTATTTTTTTTATTACATTGTAAATTGGATTATTATGGAAGACCATAAAAACAGAAGCCATGAAGCAAATTAGTTCAATATTGACTTGTCAAGGATGACTTGATATTGGTATTTCATGTGAGAGTAAAAACTAATGCGTTGACATTCACATAAATATTCTTACATTTATTTGTGATTTTCTGCCCAAAACATCTTTGGTTGACCAAGAATGTGTTTTCAATTACATAAACTACATTGTCACACAGTATAACAAAGAGTAAATCAATCATACTATAATTCAGAGGCCTCTGTGTGTGGCATTCTCAGAGTGTGAACTTACCAATGGTGGTGATAACTGTTATTGCAAAGTAGAAAGATCCTGCGAATTTCCACTGCCTCCCCGCTCGGTGTGGCTCTGCCTGCAGCACCACTCGCTCGATCTCCCGGTAGTCCTCTTCGCTGAAGCGGTACTTCTTCTTCATCTCGCTGCGCTTCTGTTCCAGGACGCGCCTGCGGGAGCTCTCGGTCTCGGACTCCAGAGCGTCAAAGACCGCGGCTCCCACCAGCAGGTAGGAGAACATGCAGAGGATCAGCGACAGCGTCCGCACGTTCTGCTTCTTCATCCTGGACACGGAGCTCAGAGCGCCTCGCACATGGACACTGCAGCCTGTTGCGTAGAGCTGGGTCTGGGGGAGAGAGGCGCGGACCGCGGGCTCCCGCAGGTCACACGCCGCGCAGAGAGATGTGGGGATGAGCGCCTCACGCACGCAAACGCATCCTGCCTGTTTACGCGGGAGTTTCGCATGCGCATTCTCGTGTAGAATAAATAATAAATCAAATCGTACTTTATATTTAATTCAGCCCGTTACTCTCTGTAGAGTCATATATTTGCAACAAGTTGAGTCCGGAAGATACCAACCCAAAGGGAGGAGGGGGGTCAGCACCAGGGACAGCACCCGAAACTTTCAGTGGAGCTCATGCGATTTATGAAGAAAGAGAAATAAAATGGACCTAACTGTGACATTTATAAAAACGAATCCATTATATTCAGAGTGATGTAAAATAAGGTCTGTTGCCAGCATATGTCAAGGCAAGGCTAGTTAATCTATATAGCACAGGTCACACACAATAGTGCTCAACAAATAAGACATTCAAATCATGAAGTGAACATACATTCCTTCAGCTGTATGCACGGCTAAACTGGATTTTTAACCTGGATTTCACTCCTGGACACTGTCAGAAAAGCCTGTTTCATAATTTCAGGAATACATTTCAGATTTTAGCTGCACAAATCCGAATTACTTCCACCTCATGTTTAGTTCTATTTAATTTATTTTATTTTGTATTGTCCGAATAAAGACATCATTCATTCTGACTTTGAGCACCAGCAGGAGGCCAGTCCCATGTGCTCCTCAGAGTCAGAGTTGGTGCATATGGACTCTGACATTTCACAAATGTACTGAGGCCATGGAGAGACTTGTACACAATCGAGCTGCTTTAAAGTCAATTCTCGTAAATATATATTTTGAAGTCTTTGTGTACAATAAATATTAAGCTGAAACATTAGCTTTTTATATAATCCTGCAATCTGTAAAATGGTGATGTCTCACTTTATCAAACCTGTACATGTCAGCCTACCCTCCTTAGAATTTTTCTTCTCTTAAATGTAGTTTTACTGGAGAATGAAGCCAGAGTTCCGGTTGCCATGGTTACGTATAGCAGATGGTAGTTCACTGACAGTGAGATAAATACTGTAAGAAAATGTATGATGAAAAATACATTCACTCATCCGTAATCACACACTTCATCGTAAGTGTGGCATCAATTATGAACAAGTAAAAAATAAAGAGCAAATTCATACAATTCATTCCCTTTCTCCAAAAAGATTAATAACATCCTTCATACACTAGCGTCGTAACATGAACAGGCGCTTGAGGACTTGAGAGGCAGATAATGTAAGGCCGTACTTGTTGTACAGTGTAGACCAGTGGATGGAGTCCGGGTCACCTCAGTCTCAGCCTAAGTGGCTAAATCAGCACCGCTCCATGTTGTGCATCAATCCAGACCCCGATATAAACCAATTACACCTCCGCTGCTGATGAGAGAGCGACCTGAAGCCAGACACAAAGCCATCACTCTTTTGCAGAGTAGGGAGGATACTTCAAAGACTATATGCAAGTTAAATATAAAACATTCCCATCTGCACAATATTGGTATTTGTTTATCTATTATTGAGTTGTTCCTTGAAATGCAGGAGGGTCTAAGTACAGTGATGATCCAGGACATTTAAGGACATTTGTTCATATCTATGTACATTGGTCATCTCACACACTATGGACCTATGGCTCCTGTGTGTTTTATCATTGAATTTTCTGCGTATCAACTGTTTGATGATCTAATCTGTTGTTAGCGAATTGACAACTTTGTTAAATCGTCCAAGATAACTGCTGGTGTTCAAAGATATATTAGACTGAATTGAAATCCATATAAGTGATTGAACTTATAATAATACATTTTTTCAATCTTGTTTGTTCTGTTAGAGACGTGGGGGGGGGGTTCAAATGAGTTGAGAGTTTATTTATTTAGTTCAAACATTAATTATCAAATGGCACTTCATCCAATTTTCTGGCAAATCATTCATTTACAGTTACTTATTACATTATTGTACGTTGTTCAAACTCGAAAAGGAGGGGGAGGAAGAAAAATCAGATGCCTTAAAAATATATAATTACACTGGGTTTAATCAGGTATGACAAAACAAAATCAAAGACATTATTTGAATAACATTATTTTCTGTCATTCGTATTCCTCATTGGGTTCTAGCGCTGATTGCAAGCTTCTTTTGGGGTCCTGGCCTGTAAGTGTGGGACGCCATTTTAGAGCCATTTACTCCTACTTCATGCTCGAAGTTCTCGTGATGCATTTCCGTCTCCATTGTGAGATCAGTAATACTGTTTGTCGTCTTCTATTATAGCAAACATATACTGCAATTCTGTTTATATTAGTGGATTGAGCCAAATCTAACATGTTTCTTAATCTTAGTCTATTCTGCTTAACAATAAGGATCGTACATAGTAATGCAATTTACTGATGCAGAGATTTGGAGAATAATAACATTGTCAATTATTCATGCCGTTATGATGAATATAGCTGCACTGATTGATTTCCCACCTCCAATGGGATCATTATACTGTGAAATCTGTGGATAGGGCATAAGTGAATCTCATTTATGCAGAAGCAGTGGCACTAAATAGCAACACCTAATACTGGATGCCGGCAGAGCCCTCTGGTTTCCACAGTAACTAAGACCAAAAATAGCAACCCACACCAGCGGCCATTCAACACTCAGTCCCCTGTGAAAAGCATGCTTCTATTTATACCTCCTGATGGTGAAGACACTGCCATTAAAAAGTCATGTCACCAAATTAGTGCCAAGTGATGGACATTAAAGAGGTCATTAGACAATGGCACCATTTAATCAAATACAACAGAGATTGATGCTGGACACATCTCTTTCTCTTCTCAGGTTTCTTGTACTAGACTGTAATGTGAAACTATTATTGTAATTCAAAATGGTCTGGGATTAATATTTTACATGAGACATCTGCAAACAGCTGCATGTGACTTTAATGTCGGTATTATAATAGGCCAATCATATTGTTACAAGCACTAATGTAAGCCTTAGTAGAGAGCTTGGAGCTGGGGGTTCATCATTGGACTCCTCAGATAAAAGATAAAAACAAATAGGTCTTATGGGTATGGGCCCATATTCTTCGTTAATTGTTATTTCAGTGGGAAGAAGCCCTTTTAGTTTTACTGCACAGTGCTATTAGAGGCTGGTGGTGTGATTTCCCAGGTGTCCGTGAAGGCGGCAGGAGTGCTGCAGCCGCCGCGCGCTCCCGGTTCTGTTTGTGCGATGGAAGAGCACGAGAGCTCAGGGCCGAAGTCTTCCTCACGATGAAGAGGATCTAACACTGTCCTGTACATGTCATTCACTCGAGCCAAGCGCGTCTGCACCTCTCTCTTACTGCGCACGTTTTCAAAGACTTTTTCTGTTATGGAGGACGACTGCGTCTGCGACTACGACTCGACGTGGGACACGGAGAGTGATGGAGAGGAGCCGGCTGGAGAGAGCCTCCCACGGAGGTCCAGCCAGGACAAAAACAAGTCCTCCTGGACTCTGGTCAATGTATGTGTACCTCCTGTCTGGGCTCTTTGGTGTTGGCTCGGGTTGTACAACCCACAGATGAGCACAAGTTCTGCATTCGACTCTAGGCGTAGCTTTTATTCCCAGGGCTCCCATGCTAATGTTAGCTGTGTTAGGCTAGGTGCGTTAGCATGATGTTAGCACACATTCATCTGATCTTTGCTCCGAGCATGTCACTATTCCACATGTTGCAGATGTGTCTGATAGTATTTAAGTCTGCAGAGTGCCTGCAAGCCTGAGTTTCTAATGCAGATGTGGATTCATGAGTATTACATGTTTATTTCTTTCCTTTCCCTTTCTGCAGTGGCACCCCACTCCCAGGAACATGAGAGCAGCCAAAGACATGCAAAACTACAGAAGAGGATATCCTGTGAGTGATTTAATTTATTGATGGTTAATTCTGAATACTTTAATCTAAATCGTTGTTTACGGCACAGAACTTAACGGATGATGAATGCACTGAGGACAAAATGAACAATCTGCAATTTTATCTCAATAAATCTCCCTCCTCCCCAGATGGTAACCTACTAACCCTTTTGTTATTACACATATATAACGTAAAGAATGAAACTGGAGGTAACTATGTTTGTGTCACACACAGACGTCTATATTGATTCATTTCTCAAGGAATGGAAGAATGACTACAAAAGATTGGAGAGGGTTCATTCATATATCCAATGGTATGTCATATGTAAATGTGTTTTTTGCCCACAAATCAAAAGGGTTTTTTAAACCTGTATAAACATTGTTGCTTTTAGGCTGTTTCCTTTGAGAGAACCAGGGGTCAATTACATGGCTTCAGAGCTAACCAAGAAGGAGATCGAGGTCAGTTTTAACATCAGCAAATACATCTACTACTTTATTATACTTTACTATTATACCTTTTTGTAACTGCTTCATTCTTAATAGGCATTCAAGGAGAATGAGGATGCCAAAAAGAGACTTATAGAATCATATGAACTTATGCTGGGATTCTACGGGATCCGTCTGGTCGACACAGACACCGGTGAAGTGAAGCGAGCAGAGAATTGGAAAGAACGATTTGGAAATCTGGAACGGTTGGTTAACCTTTTTAAAAAGACATCATGCAACAACCACTTGTCGCTCATCAAAAACAGACCTGAAATGGTTTTTAGATCCATCCATGCTAATATCAGGAACTTCTGGCACAAACATGTAACTCCGCCCCTTCTGTCCAAAAGCTCCTGTCTCAGTCCTGTAATAGAATGAGGTCATTGTACCATTACGACATCACACTAAGAGCATGTTTAAAAAGAAATTACTGCCAACTAATTAGTTTGGAGATTTTCTCAGGTGAATTGCATTCTTTAGAATCACATGTCTGTGTTAGGAAGCATTTACAGCTACTGTAGTTAAGATGCTACTTGTACAGTAAGTAATCTTTAATTATATTGCGCCTTTCACAGACCAGAGTCACAAAGCGCCTTACAATTGTACAGTACAGGAGGCGCATGCCAGACTTATTGTGCATGTTTTTAGCGATAGGGGAAACTGGAGCACCTGGAGGAAACCTGCACAGACACGGGGAGAACATACAAACGCCACTCAGAAAGATCCTGTGCTATCCGCTCAGCCACCGTGCCGATGTCGATGTGCAATTAGGAAAAAAACTAGATTCTACATCTCCCTCTGGTAGTAGCATAGGGATAGCACAGGCAGACAACATTTTCAACCCTTGATACTTGTTTCACCATATATCTTCAACTAAAGACATCATTTCACTTTAAATGATAGAAGTAAATAGTCTAATTATTATCATAATGGACACAGATAAGGCATTATATTTCTTCTTTAAATCTTCTTACGCTTACTGTTTGTATCTTTAGGAACATGCACAACAATCTGCGCATCACCCGAATCCTCAAGAGTCTGGGAGAGCTGGGCTTCGAGCGCTACCAGGCTCCACTCGTGCGCTTCTTTCTGGAGGAGACTCTGGTAAAGAAGACTCTGAGCAGCGTCAAAAGGAGCGTGCTGGACTACTTCCTGTTTGCCGTCGTGGACAAGCAGAAACGGCAAGAGTTGGTGCGTTACGCCTATCTCCACTTCGAGCCAAAGGATAAGTTTGTGTGGTGCCCCAGGAAAATCCAGAGACAATTCCGAAAGGCAGAAAAGAGGTCAGAAGTCAGTGGCGATGGTAAAGACGACCTGCATTCCCGAGCAAAGGCGAAAGACATGGACACAAAGGAGAACGGCGTGGATAATAGTACGAAGGCGAAAAGCGAGAAAACGAAATCGGAAACGTCTCCAGAAGCGAAAGAGGAGGTCGTGGAAAATGGCAACGCCTGCAGTGAGAAGAACAACAACATCGTGAGCAACGGGAGCGACTGCACGGACGATGAAGGGATGGAGCACTCTCCCAGCGCCGGAAATCCAGACCCTAAATCTGAAACCGGCTCAAAGCAGCTGCAGAAGGAGGAGGCGGACGGCGCGATGCAGACGGACGGAAGCGGCGAGATAAAAAAAACACCAAAGAAAAAGCGGGAAGACGACACAGACTCCGACGGCGATCTGGGCTCACCGCAGAAAGACGGTAAAAACTGTAGTAACAAACCCACGGGTCAGCAAACGCCGCTCAAGACCTCCAAGGCCTCGCTCTCGTCGGGAAGAGAGGAGAAAATCCCACGGACTGAGTACAACGCAACGGACAAGGAGGAGGTCATGCAGACGTCGCAAGAGACCGCGGCGTGCGTCAACGGGTCGGCGAGAAGCGACAAGGCGGCGGAAGAGCAGACGAACGGGAAGGAATCCGAGCCCATGGACACGGACGCCAGCCCGCTGACGGCAAACGGCTCAACCACAGACTCCGGCATCAGCGAGAGACCCTCAACAGAACCTTTGAACAAGTGAAGAGAAAGGACAGATTCTGAAAGACCTTCTGGCCTTATATCTGTGCATAAATATTTATACCCTTTTTTCACTTTAAAAGGACTACGAACTCTTTCTCAAGTCCAATCAAATCCGACTTGTTCTCAATAACGTACTCTTCATAGCATTTATAACGTTACTACTCTTTGCACTTCAAACAAATCTAGGTTATGTTCTTTACTGTAAGGAAGCTCTCCGCATCACTGCTCGACCACGCGGCGAATCGAACTAAAGAATGAATGTCTGATCTAAGCTATATTTAAGTAGATGAAGTAATGTTGCACAAGATGTACCATTGCTTATTCCGGGATATGTTATCTATTGAAATTGTGCCAAAAAATGTCCCAGACTGGTTGATTGTAAAAAAATATATATATCGGTACTTACAGTATATGTCGTTGAGCAGGACTGAAAATACATTCAAAGATCTGCTGTTTTTTTTGAGAGAATAGATGATGAACTTTAAAGCCAGGGCAATGATTTTGGTCTTGAATTTTCATGATGCATTTTTGTAACTGCACTTATTTTTTTCATGTTGTAAGTTGTAGTATTTAATTAAGGAAATGTTATTAACTTTACAGAAATGCTGAATTCTTTATAAATGAAACTTTCTTGGCTGAACATCTGGCTAATGACCAAGCAGAAATAAAAGCTATGTTTTATAAAATATGGTGTGTTTGTCTCCAACTGGGCAAGATGCCTTTCTCTATATGAACTACATTCTGCTGTATTTCACTTTGGCAGCAAATGGATGCTAAATGTACTGGTCTGACTCATGCTGAAGATGAAGCGAGATGGGAGAAGCTGAAGGCAGAGTGGAGGAGGATTTCATCTTTCCACAGGCTCAAGATACTTTTAACATTGTTCACACATTTAGCTTTTTCACAAGGCACATGACTGGAGTGCACAGCTCATACTGTGATGAGGGCCCAGAGAAGGCCTTATTATGAGCAGAAACCCTGTCTCCTTGAGAAACCCCCTCCTAGAGCCACATACCACAGCGTTAGCTCTGCCCACTTGTGTCCGAAATGGTTCCCCTCATCCCGGTGCATCCTTCAGCAGTCCCACTTCGACCCCCCCTCGCCCCTGAGTGCGCTGAGCTTCGCTGAGTTCAGCCCCTTCGCCTGGAGACTCGGGCTTATCTGGTACCAAGGAGGACGCCTTTCAGGACCTGTACGTCGCGACGTTTGTGGACTCTACCGGGCGCAGGGGGGACTGTGGACCGGGCACCGGGCTTTACAGCGCATCTTGTTGCATCTGGTCTGTGAGGGCGAGCGGGAGCCATGGCCTCCGCGCTCTGGGTGCTTGTACTGTGCCAACTCCTGACGTGGTCATCAGCACAGGTAAGAGATGCACACGGCCGTTTTAGATTCCGCGGAACCTCTTCACTTGAGGGATGCACAGAGTAAACTTTACCCATCATCTCTGTCTCTGCTGCAGATGAAACGTGAATATTGTCTCGGATGAGCAGTTAAAGCGCATGATTGACCGGGTGTTTTTTGCCTGTTGCGTTTGTAAAAGTCATTAATTTGGCTTTAATTACATATAATATAACGTTATTAACTGTACAGGTGGTGCTCAGTCAGGTCCGCACACAGGAGATGTGTTTTCTCTGAACCTGTGGAATGCGCGCACTGGCGATCAGCGCCAGCGCACAATGAAGCTTCTGTTCATTCATCTCGAGCTTTGGCCAAAGCAGAAGCTTAATTAAACTTTAAACAAATACCAGTTATACCATATCCACCATATCCTACAAAAACAAACGTCTCAGCACAACAGCACTGTACGTTTGGAGCATGTGTTTGATTAACTGTCAATGAGATCATGCGTAATTACGCACAGCATCAGGTCCCATTAAGTTAACATCTGATCCAAAAGCAGTTGGTGTCTGTCTTGTGTTGTGCACGTGAATACAGTTATAATGCGGCTGCTTTCTGAAAATTCATTTTCTTTTTCTCGTTTTAATTATATTTTATATAAATGTTTTCATGTATTATTCTTTCAGAGGCCTGGCCCCAGAGGATCCCCTGGGCAGCCAGGACCCCCAGGACCTGCAGGAAGAGATGGCACAGATGTGAGTTACTGAGGCCTTGTGGAGCAGATTTTTTATTTGGATTTAATGGAACTAAACAAAACTACTGATATGAAATGTTGTTGATTGTGTAAACAAATTGACATTATGTCTGTCGTCATGACAACAGACAGCATAAAGTCTGACATCTACATCTCTTTACAGAGAAGTCAAATGCACTTTTTTTTTAATCAATGTTGCATGTTTTGCCCCTAAGCCCCGAGAATGACTAAAATGAAATATTGGTCTGATGTGTAGTATTTTATGTCAGTGGCTCCGCCCCCTGCCCTCCCCCAGGATTACATTGTAACAGACTGGTCACTTGGGCATCAGAGAGATTTCTCATCATTATTCATGAACTTCAAGCAGCCTCCTCTGCCTCCTGGCATGAGGTCTTATTTGGTGTCATAAACAAATAAACAAATCATTTCTGCAAGTTATGCAACATTCATGTCAGATACAAATGTATTTAAATACCTGAGTAAATTCAAAGTAAACTAGAGGAAATTAGATTATGCAAAAGCTCACTTTCACTTGTAGCTCATGCATTGCGTTTCCCAAACTCCAACTTTCAATTAAAATCTTAGCTCTGAAATGTTAGAAGCCTTTGTAACTTTTAGTTGTAGATATTTTTGGTGAGGTCTGTGGGGGACACAGAGGGTCCATTCATACATTCCCCAGCCCAGTGAGAGCATCTCCAGTTTCAGCTCACACCTTTGGCCCCCCTTCTTTTCCCAAACCAAACGGAGGATTTTATCATGTGACCAGCTTCCACCGAGTCAATATACTGGTGTTTCCTTCACTGAGCTCTGCAGAAGCAACACATTGTACATCAGACATAGAATATGGGCCTTTTGTCTGAATGTGATCACTTAAATGCATTTTTGGATTGTTTCTTACAGGGGAAAGATGGTCCTGCAGGCCTCCCAGGGAAAGCAGTAAGTATATCATCTCAGGAACGTTGTAGAAATACTTTATTTTAAGAACCAGTGAAATATATTATTTTCTCCAGGGACCCAAAGGAAAAGCTGGGATTCCTGGCAAAGCCGGAAACCCGGGGTTGCCTGGACTTCCTGGAGTGGATGTGAGTGTATTGATCAGACGTGCCATGAGATGAAACAAAGCCATTTTAAAATCCTCATAATGTGCAGTGCTGTTGTTTCTTTAGGGTTTGACTGGTCCTGACGGTCCCGCTGGGAAAGATGGACCTGCAGGAGTACCTGTAAGTGATGAAAAACAAACTGGTTTGGATGAACTTTGGACAAGTTTGACTGTCAGCTCAGATTTGTCAACCTGGGCCTCATGGTGGGAATAGTCTTAATGAGGGATTTATTTCCTCTAATCCGGACTGGAATGCTTACTGCCTCCAACAAATCTCACGGGATGAAGTGTGTGGCTCTGGTGCAGAACAGCTATAATCCACTGCATGAAGCTACTAAAGATGTAAATGTGTATACATCAAACATCACGCACTGATATATTAGTTTGAAAAACACAAAGCTTGAGAAAATGTATGAAATGTGGGAAGAGATGCCGGAATCCTGACTGTGAAGCACCGCGTTTAGAACACGACACAATCAGATGTAGTTAGACTAATGAGGAAGTGCTCCTGCTGTAATTACAGATTATCACACAGTTCTCCCACAGACCTGATGAATACTCCACATCAGAGGGAGAATACAACTGTCAGGCCTAAAGGAGCAGCCCTTAAATGTTGTTTGTAGACATCGCAGTTCGCTGGCAGGGTTTATTTGGGTTCTCGGAGCTCTCACCTCCAAGACAACACAAATACAGCTGCAAGGACTCAGCACTCAGTGATAGAGGCTGAAAACAAGTGCAACCGAATCATTCTGACGGTGCTGAACATAATATTGTTAATTCTCCATAACAGCTCTTTGTTAAAGGAGGTCATGTCTAACTTGTCCTGATGGTGGTTTGTGTGACTGTCCACAGGGTGAAGCAGGACCCCCAGGACCAGCCGGGCCTCCGGTAAGCAGAGCCTTAAAACGACACACGCTTGAGTATGATGACTGTGACTTAACGCACACTTCTGTGTCTTCCGTAGGGCAGAGGGAGAGCAGGGGCAGCAGTGAGTACAACACACACCATCATCTGCTGATGTTCAAGCATCGCACACATGGTTTGGTCTGGGGCATCAAAACAAATGTATATTTGTTTTACTTTCAGGGTTTACCTGGAACTAATGGTCTCCCAGGTGGAATCGGACCACAGGGCTCAACTGTAAGTACTGGTCCATGTGTGTGATATCCAGTGTTGGGACTATAGTTACTTTTGTAATACATTACAGTAATTTATTCTTATTGCACCATTTCCAATCATTAGAGGAAGCTTAAATGATGATTTAGCTCAATAAACTTGTGGGAAAAGAAAACGGCTCCTGAAACATGTTTGAAATAAGACTTTCGTTGTCATTCGCACACTATCACTGTGATAAAATGAGTGCTTTTATCCCATGACCAGTGATATAAAAACATAATAGAATGCTAGAACCACCCCTGCTGAGTCCAAGTGTGTATTTCGTGTTTGTACCCAGGGTACTGAGGGGCTTCCTGGACTTCCGGGCCCAGCTGGTTCTGATGGCCCTCCTGTAAGTAGAGGACTTTATTTTATTTTGTGTTGTCTCTCAGATACCTTCTCCAAAGTGTTTACTGCCCTCTGGTGGAGGCTTTGGTGAATAGTTTTCTTAAGTCTTCCTTCACACTGCACTTGAGTGGAGCTCAATACTCAGGACATGAGAACTAGTGATGCTTTCTGTTTCAGGGTCTCCCAGGCACACTCCAGGATCTGAATGGGGACCTTCTAGTAAGTCCAGGACTCACAATAAACCACACTCCAAACAAAGAACACATGCATTGATCATTTTTGTTTTCAGTGTCCAGCTATATGCCCCCCTGGTCCCCCCGGCCCCCCTGGGATGCCAGGATTCAAGGTTCAGACAACCCTCATTACTGAATACAGACTCACACTCACACTCACATGCTGACCTGGTGTCTGTGCCGTCCACAGGGTCACACTGGACACAAGGGAGACAAAGGAGAGGTTGGGAAGGATGGAGAGACGGTGAGTCTAGTGAAGAACAATAATAATGTTCTACACTCTTGATTCTCACCTGAGTATCACCACCTCTGCAGGGAGACGCTGGACCACCAGGGCCCCCTGGGATTCCAGGCACTGTGGGACTGCAGGTGAGCTTGCAAACACACACACACACACACACACACACACACACACAC
>JAPMNZ010927398.1:0-13285 GCA_029875035.1 Pomatoschistus microps
TGATAAAAAATATGGGTTTTATGATGATTAAATGTCAGTAAAGCAATTTGGCACAATTGTGCCAAATTTGTTCCGAATGGCATATTTGATGAAAAGGAGAAACTGCATAAAAACTATAAAACTTAGAAGTTTTAGAAGAAAGTCTTAGAAGAAATTGAACATTTTAGGCGAGGCTAAAATATAGTTTTTTTTCCAAACTTCAAAGGATGCAGAGTGAAATAGGAATGACAAACATTATTTTAGTGTATATTTATATAAACTAGAAGGCTCTAGCTTTAATATGATGCATCACACAAGCATGTGACATGTAAGATGTGTTTTTAAATAAGCAAAAACATTTGGGTATGCTCAACTTTTGTGCACAAGCCAAAATGAGGCGGATGTTAAGAGGTTAGCATGTTTGCACACTTCTGTCTTTTGCAAAAATCTGAGTGATTCTATCCATGCCAAAAGTGAAATGTAAATTTCACCTGTGTGAGATCTATGAAGTCTATCTTATCCATCCATCCATCCATTCTCTTCCCCTTAATCCATTTCTGGGTCAGGGGGGGTGGCAGTCAGAGCTGCACCTAGTACACTTAGCACCAGCCCCTCACTGATCCTCATGCAGGTGCTCCGTCCACAGGAGCTGAGTAGTGCATGAATGAAGTCTATCTTATCTTATCTTATCGAAAGGCTGTTGTGCTATTGCAATAAGAAGTCAACGAAATGCGCACCGTCTTTGCCTCGATGCGGCCCACTTTACCATAGAGCTGAAATTTGCAGGCCACTTGACTGCAGTCAGCATTGAGAACGGGGAAGAATATGCAACACGAGCATTCAAGATGTTCTGACCCGGTTCTGAGCGTTACTTTTCAACTGCTATGTCCACAAGATTCCACAAAACTTTTCCAGGCAACAAGTATAGAATTTGAAAAACACAAATGTTATGTTTTCTTACTGTGGTGATGAGGCAGAACTCGGGCAGGACCATGGATCTATTATAATAACTGGATAGGGTATTACTAGCTTGGAGCCGAAGGACCCACATGCTCGGGGGATTCTCGCAGTACTGCAGACTAAACCAGACTAAATTCACGTGGGCTACCCAAAAATGTTCCCCATAGAACTCAATGTAACCTAAAACAGCTCAACCTCAGCGGACAGAGAACCTACAGCTTTCATAAAAGTCGGATTTTGTGGGGATTAAAGTGTCCCTTGTCATCCTGAACTTTTGTTCTTCTTCAATCCTTCGGTTTTCTTTAAATCCAAATTTTACTGCCACAAACTCTGCTCCTTTCCTTACCGCTCTGACTCCGCTCTAGCGCCGCTCTGATCAGCAGCTCTGATTGGTCAGAGCGCAGCCGAGCCCCTCTGTGCACGTGCATGAGAGCCACACACGTGTATGTGGCGCAACGCATCATGGGAGATGATCCATTGCGCAGAACCGGAAGGACAAGACGATGCCCAAATATACGCGAGTTTGGCTAATTTCCCAGTCTCCGTGAAGTCCCATGTGCTACTGAGCACAAGTCATTCATTTGAATAGGACGCCATCTTGGATCACCGGGGCTCGATGTCTCCCGTTGTCTGGGCGGGTTTTCTCTGCGTGCTCCTGTGTCCCGAATGACATGACCTAGGTAAAATCCTCTAGCTCTGGTAGTCCTGACCAAGCATCAACATCTGGAGATGGGTCCCCATGTTAGAATGAATGCACTCCACTAACCCAATTATGCCCTGGTCATGGAGGTGGTATTATATTGCACTTCAGTTTCCTTCTTATCTTAATCCTAGAACTAACAATGTTTATTAGAACCCATAATACAGCCAATCAGCTGTCCAAACTGGAGAGATCAAATTAGTTGGTCCCTACAGTGAATTATTTTTGTAATACAGAACACAATAGTTCACTGTTCATCACCGGCTATTCACGTGAGGTCGATTAAAGCATTCCTTGGCCATTTGGTATGCCATAGTTTGTGTAGTAGTTCCTTTGCATGGATGTATTATTCCCTTTGGCACCCCTCCATTGCTTCCTAGTTGGCTCCGCTTTTTTAGCATTGCTATTATTGTTCTCCGTGTGCCTGACACAGTCGCTCTGGATATGTTGAAAAGCATTTGAACATGATGTTACTAATATAATAATAATGTTGCTAGTTGGCTGATTTAATCATTGCACAAGCATTCAAAACAAGAAAACAAGAGAGGTGTATACTGTGAGTGTGGACAATGTACCTGATTAACCAATGTTTTTTGTTTACTAGATCAACCTAACTTTGTTCCAAAACATTCGCTCCTTTTAAAAGTACACTTCAATATAGACCGTTTATATTGTTTGTTTAAGATTAAACTGAATTGATTGCCTATATTGAAAAAGTATACTGGAGTGATAACTCACAAGGTGTTTGGTTGCCGTAAACTCAAAAGCAAACAGCAGGCCTTCCTGTGCACTGACTGTACGTGATTGCATATTTGTCTGGAGGGCAAATGGAAGGGCTGTGGAATACAAAAGCCTTATGCTATATATCTTCCATTTTTTGTCAATCCTTTTGATGAAATTCAATTTGATGGTCCAAACAGCAGTAGAGGCGAGCTCTAATGGAGGAGTACGCACACCAGGGTAAGGAGACCTCCCTCTGGGCCTGGCTGCCCAATACACTTTATTGATTTTCTGTCCTCTCTTTCAATATCTGGAATGTGGCATAGCCAATAGATTATGACAAACGTGCCCGCTAGAGATCACACATCTTCTAATTGAACTTGATGGAATACAGCAGAGGATCAAAGGTTGGCAAAATCTGGTGACATAGCAGGCTACAACTTCTGGCTGTCGTAGACATAAAGCAAGGATTCTTTCTCGTTTCACCCCTGTCTCTTCCCATGTTGTCTTCATAGCTGTGGACAGCCAGGCTTCCACTGCACTGCTAAGCACAATGGAGTCAGTGCTTTACAATAACAACCTCCTGCCAAAAGCACAAAAAACAAGGCAGGAGAAAAGCTCAGTGCTCTATTTTGATGAAAGTAACAAGCACAGCTTGTTGTAAATAGGCTTTCTGAAGCCCGAGGCAGCTTTTCTCCCCAGGGGACATGCTTTCTGCATCTCTCCCAGGGCTGCTGTCACCAAAAGGTTCTCTGTCAGGGAAAGGAAGACACAAACAAGTTTCAGCTCCTCTTGAGTAAGGAAATCTTCTCTGGCTGGGACATGAAAGTTTACCATCCATTCACATCAGAATATTCTTTATTTACAATGTATACTTTTGTATTGACCTGTTGTGTGTTTTACTGTCCTGAAGCATGGTTTGCAAGATGTCTGGGAAACATGGCAAAAAGTAAAATATTTTATTTCTCCCTTTGGACAATTCCGATTTCCAATTTTAGTTTCATTAGAGTCACCAAATACCACTGTTTAATGTAAGAAGCATATGGCTTGGTTGATTTTTCTTGGAATTTGTTTTGTCTTTCAAGGATTTTGAATCAATTTTTATTTACCCTCCAAACCAATTGTACAAGTATTGTACAAACATAGACACGACAATATTACAAATAAGTTGTGCCTTTTCTGAAGGAAGACCCGGCAAAACAGAGGCAACTCATACATTATCTCGAACTCTATTTCATAATCTTGACATCTTTCCCATTGACAATAAAAGAAAAGTCGATACTTCAAATGTTTTTGATTAATTGGCCATGCCTATGTTGAGCAATACTGAGAATCAGGCACCTCAAAAGTCTGAGAGCTTGTATTCCTGGTCCCAGATAACTCGGATGTGTGTTATTCAAATGAGTTCTGCTTCGGGCACCCTTTTGCAAATCAGATGCCAGCCGCTCTGGCATTGTCACACAAATTTGAAACGAATGCTATGGACAGAGCAAAGGTGCAGAGTATGGACTGAGGGGCTGTTTACAGATTCTCGGGAAGCTCAGGCCTCACCTATGTCACCTCTGTCTCTCTCTCTCTGTGACATCCCTACCTACCACCCACATTTACAGAGTATTTTTAATATCTATTCAACCCTCTGCCTTCAGTTACTTTTCACTCCAATGCCTATAAGCCCCTCTGATCCTTTCCAATAATAATGGCATTGCCAGCCAATCTCTCTGAAAATGGGTTCAGCGCATACCTAATCCTATTTAATTACTTAGGCACACAGGGCTCAGGACACACTCCTGAGGCACAGCGCCTCTATAAGCATGCCCTGTTTGCCCCTCCACCTCTACTCATGAATTATGGATAGATGGGTGACTGCGAGGCGAGGGCTGATCATTCGCCATCTCTGTCATAAGAGAGGAGAACCGGAGCTCAGTGTAAATATGGTTCTTGTCTGGGATTGAGGTGGCCTATGGTGCAGGGTATTAAAAGCTCTCTTCTCTCCTCTGAGGCCACAGCACAGTGGTGCTCACAGCAGGATGGACAGAGTCAAATGCAACAGGCGTCTATCTGTGATCAAACATTGTACCTAAGCGCATGTGAAATTAAAAACAGAGAGAAGCTGAAGGAATGAGCGAAATCAGCAAGCCTTTCAGTTGGTTTGTCAGCACAAATGAAGAACTGCACAACAACACAATTGGCAAAATCAGATGTAAAAATGGGCCCATACACCAGCAGTGCTAAGGGTGATATGACGGGCTATAATGATCAAGGCTGCGAATGCCAGGTACTGCTGTCTCCAACCAGGAGACGTCTACTGCCACAGTTGAACCTAGTACACAGTTCTCAGCTCGGAGTATAGAGGTACTGGATAAATCACTCTGTCCACTTTTTTTTTGTTTTATTTATTCTTAGCTATGGATCATGTGCTTGCATGTGAGTCCTTGATAAAGTCTAAATAATATTTAAAAAATAATGATAATCTGTGTACTCTGCTGACAGACCGCTGCTTCTGTGTGCTCACTTCTGACTATGATATTCAGCACAGCATGGGCTTTCCTTTTATAAGGTGACTAAATTATTGAATTTAGTCACCATATGTCACATGATGTATGTACTTTTCTCTGAAATTGAGTCATCCCATCGTTTCTGGATGCAAATGAAAATAAGGTATAAGGTATGAAAGAGGTATATTTGCTCATTATCTTTATTCTTAAGCCCAAAATGTTGTTATAGCTTAAAACAGCTACAAGTACATACATTAATGTGATGATTGTACTAAATGGAACTGGACATATCTGCCTCATCTGTTGCCTTGTTTAGAGGGCTCTTCATTTCCACGAGCATCATTGAAAAATTCTGTATCCACAGCAACGACAGACTCATTACATTTATGCCGCTAATTGCTAACTAGCACCACAATTGGCTGTAATTGCTTTGGGGACACAGCTAACCCCTTGGTTGGTATGCAGCAAGCAAGGGCACTACTCTGTTATTGTTGGGTTGATCAAAGGCAGGAAATAAAAGATGTTTGGACAAAAAACATGCACCTTGCTCTGTTCAAATATTAAAAAATGGCATTTAATTAGTTGAGGTTGTTAAAAGAGGATTGAAGATTTCCTGGTTCAGCGATTAAAATGTAAATTGCCCTCTGTTAATGAGTATAGTAAACAATGACAATATACATTTATTGCCTCCTCTGATGCTATTGTATACAAACACCCAATAAAAGGACGAGGAAGTCATCAATTGGTGTGACTATTGTGGCATTGGTTATGTGACAGTGAACTAAACAATTAACCAGATGTAAAAATCTAAAGACCTGACTATGATCTTTATAGAATTGGAAATATGTTTTGTTCGGACACACACAAAAGCTCCAACATTAGAACTCGATTAATGAACAGATAGATGTGGCGAGTCTATCATTAATGCTGTCATGAAAATGGCAAATGGCTCCCAATCCACATCACGGCCGGATGTGAGGCTGAGTATGCATCCACGTGTCAGAGCGAGCGTGTTTTACTGTGCCTGAGCTTGGCCGCTGAACAAACCTAAACCCCTTTGAAGAGTGAAAGGCTCAAAGGCTGGAGAGGCAATCCAAGAAGTTCACAGACGCACGGGGGAAATTGCCTTGAACCTTGAGGTGTATGAAAGTGCAATTTGTGTCCCATCTGTTCTGCTTCCCTTCCATTAGGAGGAAGGGTGCTCTAAGGCCACAGGAGGAGGATCTCTGCTGCACACAGGAGAGCTCTTGTAGGTTTCATTTGGTGAACCAGTCATTGCATTTTCCTTTTCGCATTGTTAGACCTTTGAATGCCAATATCCCAGCCCCATTTGCCAGTACCAAGAGGAAAAAAGACAATTAAGATTGTAGTTTGTAGAGGAGGCTTCAAACTGGACCATGTTTTTGAAATAGAGACTCCTCATTTTTAACTAGGTTTAACTAGCTCAAAAAATTAGTTTTAGCAAGTGTTTCCAGGACACAACAACATTGTTCCAAATGGCAAAGTATGACCCTGTAAAACCTGATGCTTCGTCATTCCGTCGAAGCAATTGAAGGAATTATTATCAATGCAATAATGTTTAAAGACATCAGGACTGGTAAGGTCTCACAAAACTTTTTTGGGCAACAGTCTGCACTCATTATGGCCTTAATTTGGGTCAAATCTTGTGTCTTGACACATTTTAAATGCTGATCACGTCTACCACTTGAATATTTGTTCTGGGATGTGTTCAGAAGTCTAAATGTTTGTATTACTGTGTACAACCTGATGGCTATAGACTCACAAACAGCCTTTTCCAGTTTAGTCGTACTTGCAGTGGAATAATCGATATCAATTAGACAAGAATTGTCTGGACCTTCTCCTGAAGAGTTTGTGAACCTTCAATT
The DNA here is from genome assembly GCA_029875035.1 of Pomatoschistus microps. Taxonomy (NCBI): domain Eukaryota; kingdom Metazoa; phylum Chordata; class Actinopteri; order Gobiiformes; family Gobiidae; genus Pomatoschistus; species Pomatoschistus microps. The sequence goes on from JAPMNZ010927398.1 coordinate 6,741, forward strand.
TTTGCTTTTCTCATGTTTTTCTCTATCAGCTGTTCGTTAAAGTTGGGGTGTCTAACTTTTATTATCCATAGATTTTTCTGTTGTATGTTCCAACAGAATAAGTTTTGTAAAAGTAAATTGTTCAAATGAACAAATAATACCCAGCAGGCTGTCTTCATCTTATTATGAAACATGTTACCTTTTGCAAAATTATGAAAGAGCTCTTTGAGAGAGGGTGGTACAGAAAAGATGATCTAAAGATGTGACAAAAGCTGAAACGAGTTACCTGTTGGCAACCCAGCTTTAATTAAGTAGTCTGTTTCAACATGAAATCCTGCAGTCTTCTTAAAGTGCAGATTTGAAACATAAAACATGTACTTCATTTTAGCATTTAGCTGGTGCAGTTTATATACATGTGCTCAATAGGCTGACTGTGACAGTAGTTAACAGCAATTGTGATGAATGTTTGTAATTCATCACAATTATTATAGCAATCTGATTTTAGTAGCATTCATCTGATTTGAAGTGTTAATATTGTTCTATGACATCTGCAGATGTAGCATGTCATTACAATGGCTTGTAGTGAACACTTGAGAGGAAGCCAGTAAAAGCTGTAAGGTCACAGGTGCAAATACCAAACCCATATCCCACTGATATTAGCAAATAGTAATGGCACCTCTCAGAGAAAAGCTCGTCTCGACAAATTGATTTCCATGTGTGAGCGCAACCCCCAGAGACAACAGCTTCTAAAACCCCTTTTCACTCACAGATGATGAGAAGAATATGGAGGAAAAGACAAATACGTAGAAAGTGTGATGATTTGCATTAGAAGAGGTTATGGGTTATGATTAGAACCAGGGTTTATACAGCAGAGTGCATACAATTGCTATTGCCGACTGTGAAACAAATGGCATCTATACGAAATAATTGAGTCTGGGTGAGAGATGTGTGATTTGCACACAAAGACTGACTGACAGATCGAAAGAAAGGAGCGGCATCCAACCTTTAACAGCGCTGCCAGAAAAGACAGTAAATGGCAAGTTAGATTAATAGATTGGCAAGGTCTCACAGTATGGGATAATAATTCACCATGCAAAAGAAAGACAACGGTTTGGAGGTCAGAGTTGATCTGGAAGAATGATGAAGATAGAACTGTGAATTTTAAATAGTTGAACTCTCTCTGGAAACAAAAAGAGGATTTAGAGAAATGGTGGAGTCAAAGGCGGGAGACAGAAGTTGAGTAACATAGAAATGAGCCAGGTTGAATGAACTGAAGCGTGATGAAGGTAAAGAACAGTGCAGTGTGCCAAGTCTGACAGAGGTCAAAGCCTTGTTGAAATACTGCCCAGTGTTCACCTCTGTCCAAATCTGCAGAGCATTTTATGTCACATGTAAATGAACACCGGATTTGACTAAAAGCTCATTCACTGCCTGCTTATTACTACAAATCACACATTAATTCTTACTGAATGGCAAACGGGCTATTTAATTTTACAAAACCACCTCTAACATGGGCTAATTGCATGCTGCTTTTTTCGTCTGGTCGCATCCCTTGTGAGGTGACTGCATGTTTTTAATCTTTGCCCTTAAGACCTCGCTATCTAGATTTTTCCTCTGATCTTGTTCTTACCGCTTTGAATTTCAAAGTCATGCTGGGATTTTTAACTAGCTTCCAACACAAATGATTAACCTTCTGGCTCATTTGATGCCCTGAAGTCATGTGCTTTTGGAATATATGTGTGTTATTATTTTTTGTTTGACCATACTTACAGTAATTTCTGTAATATTAGATGTATAAATGTTGTCTGCATTTAAAAATGTATTTGTCTGTTTAAATAATAATTTGGTACCAACAGCACTTTGTTAGGCTTTAAGTAATTGAACTCAGAATCCAATGAGACAGATCGCAGAGCACAATGATTACTTTCAGGAGAAGCTCTGCTCAAGTGTGGTAGAGAGGTTGTCTCTAATGTGATTAGCCGTCTGTTTTTTCACATTAAACACACATCAATAATAGTACTAGGAACAAACTATATGCCATTGTCCTTCCATGAATGTCTATGCAGATGTTATAGCTATTGCTCACCATTGTTTGAAACCTTGTGAGTTCAGACACAAACATATTAATCGGGGAGGGTGTACACATTTCCATAACATGAAATAGCAATGAAGCAATGGATTTTTTTGGCTGTATTTCAAAAGTAGATAAACAAAGGAGTCTAAACGTGTAAGGGCACTGAGTCAACATTATATGTGTTCGAGGAGTAGGCGGCTCAAATGCCTGTGGCTCGGGGGAACTGTCAAGATTGATAGTGCTCTATCACTTGTGAGCGGAGGTGCAAAATTGGGGCGAGTTGAGCAGTGCGCAGAGAAAAGGATGATGGTCCCTCTGACTACTGGAGCTTGAACAACTTAGATGGAGAGACATGAAACATGTTCTACCAGCTGCTGCATGACACAAAATGAGAAAATTCAATATACAGTGCAACTCATTGTTCTTGAATAACAGTAACATTTTCTTCTAAAGGTGTCATTTGAAAGTTATTCTAAAGCTGCCGAGGGAAAGAGCCTCACAGGGTCCCCAGGGGTATTATCAAGAGGTCTGGAATCAGTGAAACTGAATGAACACAGCAGTCTTCATCTTATCTGAAATTATTGTTATATTGTATATTATTAGTTTCTGGGATCATTTAAAAGATATATATTTACTAAGTTAGTTACCAGTTACTCCTCACACGGCATATAATGACAAACTGCCTCCCAGTAAAAACAAAACAAAGAGAAACCTCTGCTTTTTCAGTGTAACAAAAGTGTCCGTCATCACCACACCAACAAGACAACATGACATTTTAACTACCTTCCCTCTGCTGTTAGCCTCTATTGTGTCTCTGCATTGAAGCAGCATTGTGAGGCTGTGAAATCTGCTGAATCCTGTGCTCATTCAGTCATATCAGATCCATCCTTACATTGGATGTCCTTTACATCAGCTGGGGCCTCCTGCCCTCTTGAAGTGTATTGAACAGGCCTCACCTGCCAGTCACACCAGTGGAGACATCACAGTGCTTTGTGTGCAAAGAGGCCAGTATGACATGGGAGGCTCTCCAACAACAGGAAGATGGCTGTGTTTCTGGCAGACCTGCCCAAAGCAGCTGCTCTTTCAAAAGAAGGAACAAAGCAATCAAACACTGTCTGCCTACGCTGTCACTTGACACTTTGACAGCATAAAGAGATTAGATAATGTTTATTGTTTTATTTATCTGTCGCCATAATTTAGCATTTTCCACAATCTTTCTTGATTGTAAATTTGTCCTTTGTGAGATCTATAAAGTATATCTTATCTTATCTTAGACAAAAAGTGTTAAATCTACGTTGTATAAAGTCCCAGTCCTTCAACATCTTCTTTTTGGCCGTTTGTTTGCCAAGATTCAAAGTTTTGCAAGCCTTGCTCCATAGTCTATAATGGTGCAATAGAGGACACAGATCAGTTCCTGTAAAGATGGGTGGTTGCCAGAGAAAACAGACGGACTGATGTTGTAAAGAGAGCAAAGTTGAGCTGCTCTGACCACCCAGTCTTCGACAATCAGTTCTCGTGGCAATGTCTCTGGAATGTAATTACAATACTTCACTGCATTAAAAAATACATGTTATAATGCTGAAGTAGAGGGTCAGCTTGCCCTAAGATAACTAAACTCCTTCGCACATCAGAGCTAATTTTGCTTGATGGATGAAGCTTGAGGCCTTTTGCCAACTGCTGTCAGTGCTGTGATCTTTTTTATTGCCTCTGTCAAAGACATTTAACACAGTGGCCTGTCGGAGAGTCACCCTGGCATAGCTCACTGCAATATAATCTCCTCTTATCGAGTTTTTTCATCTAACGCCTTGATCTGTCTGATACTTTAGGCCCTTGCTCCATCATCTCCTACCACCTCTGCGTGCCCCTCACTCCTCCTACGTCCCCCGTGTCCTCTAACCACTTGACACCTTTTCAGATTCATCCCCATCAGTTGGCAGACAGCATGCATTTCACTCCGGGGGCACAATGCAGCGATCCTCACTAATCAATGGCAGATAAATCAATGCTATCTCTATTTCCATGCCTCTGCCGCCATTGATTTTTTGCCCTGTTACTTTGGTATTTGTGGAGACTTGAACTTTGCTCAATTTGACCAAGTTCACTTTGAGGAACAGATTGTAACAGTGCACGGCTCTCCGTTTTGAAGGCAGACTGATGTTAGCTCCAGGACTGAGGGTATACAGTTTCCTTTCAACTTTGTTGAGAAGCTTCAAGCAAATGGAAGTCATTATCAGAGGAGCTGGTCTTAACCTTGGTGTTTGCTGCAGTTTTGAACAGCAGGTGCTGGTCAATACGTTCTTAAACTAGATTATTAATATATAAATATATATATATATGTGTGTATATATGTATATGTATATGTATAGAAAATAAACTACTACTACTTCTACATGAAAATATCAAATAGTGTATTTTAAACAAAGTTCACTTTGTGCCAAGAATCCATTGTTTCGAGAAAATTGTTCCCAACTTTCAGTATTTTTAGCAGTGTTTAGCACTATGGGTGCAAAAAGCAGTTGCTCCTGTTGCTAATAAGCTTCTTTAGGTTCCTTGGCAGCACAACATATTCTCCTAGCCAATCTCTTGGCTTCTGGAAATGCAAGACGTAAACATATTATTTGAAAAGTGCATTTAATATAGCCCACGGAAAATTATCCACTGTGATATTTTCTGTGCCTTTCCTATAAATAATTCATTGTTTTTATGTGCCCTCATGCTGCTTGGGGGATTGGAACAGCTGAGTGTTTTCACAATGTATTTATGTTCAATCTTCAGTGTATTGGGCGTGCGCTAATCAAACCTCAGTAAACATCCCTTGAATGTTTGTTGAGTCATCTGCTTACCAGCTAATCAAATGGCTTATTTGCCTGCCTGCCTCATCTGTGCTCTGCACTGCTTTGGGTATTTATCAATTAATCGTTGGCCTGTTTGATGCACTGTGCAGTCACACAGCGTTATATGATTGAGCTCTTCAGACTTTTAATGTATGCTCCAATCTAATTCATTTATAGATCTGTTTGGGCTGTGGTGCATTATGGTGAAACATTGACGTAAATGTGCAAGTCACATGGAGTTTTTTACAAGGCAGGAGATCGGACAGTGACATGCCAGGCTGCCAGGGATTGGTGGGCGATCAGATAGGGCAGAATTGATGACCTGGCACGGGATGGATTTCTCGGACCGGCCTGCCAGACCGAGGTAATACTTTCAGGCTCTTATCAGCGCTGGCATAAGCTGAGTGCTGCATCACCCACTTCCCAGCGTCAGCTTATTATGAGAGCCCAAGATGTGTGATTGCTTGTACTGCCTTTGTAGAATCCTGGCTCCATGTACCCATATGCAAATGAACCCAAGAACCTCTGCCATGGTGAAAGCTGATGTCTTACTTTGTGTTACTATTGGAGTTGACTGTTACAACCTATTAACTTGAAATATTGATATTGACAATTTAGTTAATGCTTGAAAATGTATTATTGTTACCTGTGATGCACTGTGATGGGAGACTGCGGCTGTAAAGTGCTTAACTGTTGTTGTGTCCTGCGGCAAGACACTTCACCCACATTGCCTCAAATGAGTCTGGTGTGTGTTAATGGTTGTTGGTGGTTGGAGGGACTGATGGCACATACTGGTTGCCTCGCTTCTGTCAGTGAGCCCCAGGGCAGCTGTGGCAAATATTTTATCACCACTGTGTATGGAGTGAAAGAATAATGACATGTGAAGTGTCTTTGAGTGTCCTGAAAAGTGCCATAGAACCAATTAATTATTATTATTAATATAGAAAATGCTCAAGCTTTGGAGGTCTGATGGAATTTGACTTTTGCATAACTTTAAATTTGCACACACCTAACTTTGTTTATGAATAATATGTTTGTCCCAACAGAAAAAAATCTCACAGAACAAATCAGACCAAAACATTCTGTCTTCACCTTATTTGAGATCTTGTCTTGTCATTATCTGACGCTTAGGACTAAGAGCTAATTGGTTATTTGACCTTTTTACTTTTCTGTCGGAGAAAGCTAATCTAAAGATGTGACAGAGACAACATATGAAAACTGTTTTGTGAGTGAGGAGCAAGTTACATGTGGATTTAAGCTCAGTGCCACCGCTTTAACTGATTTAGCGATCTGTCAGCTCTGCAAGCATTAGGCAAAGAAAGTGCCCAAACATAATAAACATGCATAATTGACCGCGCGCGCTCGCAAACCTGTCTTGTTACTTCAACACAGAAAGAGCTACATTTGAGTATTATTATTTTGTATTCGTGAATAAACAACGTGGTTTCAGACGCACAGACGCCGATCATCTCTATGGTAACAGCCTTCAATTAGCCATGATTGGCCAGCCCGTGGGAATGTTTTTATTCCCCGCGTGCGCTGATTGGTCGGTGGGCGGTCTGCTCGAGCTGACAGTCTGCAGCGTTCCGGGTTATTGTCAGTCTCAGCAGCGCAGTGTGAGGGCAGGACCGCATCCCGGAGCTGGCCGCAGGTTGTAG
>JAPMNZ010927400.1:0-11075 GCA_029875035.1 Pomatoschistus microps
AGAAGTCACCAGTGAGTTACAATTATTCAGTTTATATTTCAGCCACATGATTTAACAAAATTATAACTTAAGTAACATCACAATTACAAACAGTCTTCCTGAAAATGCTTCTACTCTGACAATGTTCAAATCAAGGTAAAACAAAGTCTGTTTAGCAGTTATTTGAAAATTAAAATATCTTCAATCTTCCCTAATACTGGGAATATTGATGATTTTTAATGCATCGTGTAGATGTTTAATGTTTATTTTCTTGTTTGTCAAGCACTGCCTTATGAACTGTGCTATCCAAATAAACTTGCCTTTGCCTTTCCTAGAGCTAACCCTAGTCCAAAAATCCAACCTCCTTTCGTCTCCTAAAATCAGTGTAACCATTGTTGCCCTTTCACATCTACTGTACTCAAAAATGCTACTAGTAAGTATTTCCACCTCATGTAATAGTAACATCCTGTGTAAAATGTTTATGCCAATTCTTCACTTAATATTTTAATTCTTCACTGAGATTACTTTTTTTAAAAGTGCAAGTCGCTCGTCCTAATCTTCTAAATCAGACCATATTTGGCTTTTCTATGGCCCTTCAATTAGTTTTTTGCAGAAAATAATGCTAAATTATTAATTGAAATAGATAGAACTTCTTTCATGCACAATTTAATCTGAACAAGCAGGAGTAACTATACTGAGTATTGAATAAAACTAACAAAGCACAAAAACAAGATCTTGGAGGAATAAGGAAAAGGCCAAAAGCCACTCCTCTCAACACGACATCCCATCAAGGTCAATTTGTAACCGTTTTTCATTCTGCCTCAAGAGCAATGGCCATCCCATCTTGAAAATACACATTCTATCAACAGGGAACCAGTCTGTAGGGAAGACTCATTCACTTGTTATGTCCCGCGGTTTGCAAGCCTTTTGAGAGGACGGGACAGACATACTAATGGCAGAACTACGTAATCAGAAAGCGGCGGACACACATGACAAACTGCCGCATAAATTGCTCTTTGAGGATATTTTCGCTCAACTGCTTTCATGCAAAATCCCACTCAAACACACAATTGCAAACACAATGAATGGCAGTGTTAGCAGGCACACTGAGTCCGCCCACGTGCGAATAGACCCGACCACCAGAGCTCTCTCTCTCACGGCATGCCAAGGCTGGGGTCATGAGTATAGGGAGAGTGCCAACCAAAGCAGAGCTGAGGAAGAGACCACACCAATTCTACAGATATTCATGTAACCTTGTGTGTTCTCTGCCCTATAATAGCAGAAAACCACCAACACCCCTCAATGTTTCCATCTCATCTGCTTCATTGCTATTAGAATAGACAAGAGGAGAAAATAAAACTGGCCAAAAACAACAATCAGGTAATGGGGAAACAAATGTATATGTATTATTTTGCCACATACAGGTGAATCACGGAAAATGAGAATATTGCTCAAAAATCCATTTATTTCTGTAGTTTAATTTAATGTGAAACCAATATTTGATACAGACTCATTATACATGCAAAGTGACATATGCCAAGCCTTTGCCATAATTTTGATGAATATAGTTTACAGTCAATTTAAGCCAAATATTATTGTTTCATTATGTTTTTAAAAATATATCTACATTATGACAAATTTTCATATTTCATAGATTAGTTTCACATTTTACAATTGAATTACAGGATGTAAATTGACTTTTGAACAATATTCTATTTTTCAGATGTTAGCCCATGAAGGCTTGAGTCATGAATGTTCCCAAACACTCAGAGATTGGCAGTTTTTTTGTTCTTTTTCATCTTAATGGATGCATTATGTTGTTGATGCCTCTCCCACTCCTCTCACGTCCGTATGTCTCAGTGCCTTGCTCTAAGCAGCCGTCGTGATTTCCTCCCATTAGCCTCATTAATCTTTTTAATCAGCCCAGCACTCACACTTGTTAGCATCAGGGCTATAGCCGCACGCTGACCCAATGGGGATTAACATTCAGCAAGGTTAGCCTCTATGTCAGCCGCAAACCGCACAACCTGAAGCCATTAGCAGCCAATAGGTGACTTGTTCTCAATTACTGGCCAATAGAAGGTAATCGCACTAAGTGACATTTCAGAAAGTGTCCTGGAATCAGAGGGACCATGCAGACGTGCAGATGCTTACACACAAAAACACACGCACACACATACACAAACACGGACAAAAAAATCGGGGCAGTTGGGTCACTGAAGCGAAGGAGACAAGAAGAAACGAGTTAAATGAAGGAGAGAAGAAGTGCTTTCCCCCACATTCTAATCTGCTGTGATTGTCGCTGTAGTCAGGCCTGTGTGCAGCCAGATGGTTCACACAGCCTCACAACCCCCTGCACACAAGCACTCTCACAGCAATGTGACCGTCCGACAGCAAACTGGTGTCAGATGACTCTATTTACTCATTTCTCTATGTACTGCATATAGTTTTGATTGAAGTGGTGTATGGTACTATGCTGCTGCTTTGATATAAAAAGCATACACATATAACAAGGTTCTATTTTTGTGTTTAAATTATGTTATTGATAGTTCCTGGCAAGCTTACGAGTGAGACATTTTGAAAATTACAATATTGTTCAACAGATATTTACTTCTGTTGAACAGACTGATGACACACAAAGTGAGACATATAATGTCCATACTTATGGCTCAGATTGTTTTGTATTTTAAAAAGAGTAATGAAAATAAGTAAAGAAATAAGTTTGGAAAAATATTTACATTTTTGGAGTTTCACCTGATTTTAGGAGTATAATAATCCTGATTGTACATAATTTATCCTGTATTTAACACGCTTGCACATTTCCTTCTTTTGCACAACCTGAGTGTCTCTATCCATGCCAATGTGACATGTCAATTTCTCCTTTGTGAGATAAATAAAGCACATCTTATCTTATCTTATCTTAACATTTCATAATAGAAAGCAGGTATCTTTACCATAAAGCGCTTTACAATTGTTGTGGGCATTTGTCTCTCGCTCCACACATAGAAGCGAAGCCGCTATACAGAAGGTGCATGTCAGACCTATTGTGCATGTTTTTGGTGGTAGGGGAAGGAAACCAATGCAGACACAGGAGGACATGCAAACTCCACACCAAAAAGGTTGGAGGTGGAATCGAGCTTCTTGTTCTGATGCCACATATTTTTACTCTACTTGTCACTATGGGTTCAACTCCCCAAACATTTAACCTGAAAGGATCACTGATCTTTAAGTTTACATGTGACTTAAATTGAAGTCAATTCAGAAAAGACAGATGAAATGTGAGAAGATCTGTTAGAGCAGTAGTTGTCCTTGTGTGTGGGTGTGTGGTTAGAGCGTGCCTGTTTGGACCCGCCGGCAGAAGGGTTTGTGTTCAATCACACTTTCCTCTGAAACGGAAATTAGAGTGCTCTCTTTGGAGCCTTGTGGCACATGCATTACACACTGGACTCCCTCTCTCTCATACATACATGCCCACACACCAAGACCCCCCATGCATCTCTTGAGCACTTGTCTTTCTCTGAATGAGCACAGAAACAGCTGCACGGCTCTGACTGCTGGATGGCTAGTTGGATGCTCAGGGGCAAGTCAGACATGGACCCTGTCTGATGTTTTTGCACTTGGATAATTCAACTAGGAGAGCAGGACGTGCCTGCACTCTGCCACATAATAAGTGAGGAGTGGTGCCAAAAACCCCCTGCATTTTGGGTGTGCTGTAAAAGATGTATTTAACATGATAAATGAAGAGAGACACGGCTTAATCCTCAGGGATCCCATGTAAACATGCACTGGTGAGAGCCATTCACAACACTGCCAGCAAACTAGATAATAATAATCTTTTATAACTTACACCATAGGGATAATTTGGTGTCGCAACAACACAGTTCAGTAATTGTAAGAATGGACACGCCTCTTTGGGAATCCGCATTCTCTCATTATGTTCTCTGTAAATGGTTGAAACTCTTCTTAATGACACCAGGACAGGCTACATCAGTAAGCAAAACAGTTATTTCTGCTGTCATTGTCTGTTTTATTTCTACTAAACAGCTACTCCTAACTTTTTTATCCTCATATTGAAGATGAGTCTGTCAAAGGCTTAATGCAAGTGTTTTAATTACAAAACCAGTAAAATAAAGTACTAAATTAAGTAGACAGTAATGTACACATATTGTTCAGCAGCATAAATAATGTTGATCAGTAAAGGTTGCAGTTTACTACAGAATAGTTTTTAAAATCTCAAAGTCAAACAGAATGGTGAGATTAAATGTTGAATTTAACGCTCATTGAAGGCATCTTAAGTATTTGGAGTGTTTTGGATCTACCACATGCTAATACTCGGCCGGAAAGAGAATACAAGCCTGTTTCCCCAGTTTACATGTCAGGAATGTGTTCAGATATGTAACGATAGATGTTAGGAGGAGATTACTAACCATGTTTTGCAGTGGGACAAATGCTCATCATAAATGCTTTTCACTTTTCATGCTGCAACAGCAGACTTTTCTTGTGGCAAGTTGTGAAAATCTCTGTCTTCATGGTCAATAATTCAAGACACAGACAAGCAGCAAGTTTAGACCCTGGCCATCAGTCAACATGACAGTTGGATCAATCAATTTTGTCCAATGTTCTTACACCTACCACGCCATTTTTGGTTAATATCAACATGTAAATGTAAATAAATGTAAAAGCGCACTTTATTGTCCTTTTTTGGATTGGACCCATCCTGATGCCACTAAGGCTTCCTTCGCCGTAGTACAGCACCCCCATTTCCAGATGTTGGTGCTTGGCTTGGTTAGTACAACCGGAGCTCGAGGATTTAACCCATTGTGCATGTTTTTAATCGTAGGAGAAAGCGGAGCACCCGGAGGAAACCTATGCAGAGACGAGGAGAATATGCAAACTCCACTCAGAAAGCCACCATGCCGCCCACACTACATATTACAGACCAGTGATAATGTAAACAAGTTATTCAATTGAGATTAAAAAAACAATATCAAATCAATTTTGCACAACCGAAAGAAAAATAAAAAGTTTCTAATAACTTCACATAATGTATAGAGTCATAAATACCAGATAATAAAAATAAAGAAATTAAAGCATGTACAAAATTTGCATGAATTAAAGCAAATGGACAAACACAAATGACATACATACCAAACATAAAAATACAGTGTGCGAGTACGTTCATAAAGAGACGAGGGACTCATGTAAGTGTCTCAAGTTCACAGAAGACACACACAGAGGCATCCGTCCACAGACACTATCACCCCCGCCACTGAACTTCCTCTGTGCATCCCTTGCCCTCCTTCTACTCCACTGATTCTCATAATGCCATTCTTGACATGACACCAATGTTTTTGTCCCAGCCATATAGCATACATGTGGTTGAACATCATGCCCTCTTAACTAGGGCAAGTGGAAGAAATGGGTGTGCGCATGTGTGCGTGTGTGTGTGTGTGTGTGTGTGTGTGTGTGTGTGTGTGTGCTTGTGTGCGTGATTTCTCAGAGAGTTCATAAAAGGCTGCACTATTGTTGAGGAAAGATGGAGAAATTGCACATCTGTTCTTCTAGTGTAGATAAGTAAGGTGAAGACTTCCTCTTTTTATGGCACACATAAGAACCAGCTACACTCCAGCTCCCAAGGATCAGAAGTGGGGGTATGATATTATAAGAAGGCCCTATTTTAAAACGAGCAAAGCTTAGACTGCAGATGAAAACTACACAAGCCGCATCAAATATAGATGAACGGAATGCCCATCCTTCCTGGACTGAACGGTAAGGATCGCTCACACGCAGAGACAACAGAAGTGGTAATGGCTGATGATAGAGGCTATTTATCCTCTCACTGAGTGCTTGTGCTGGTCCCCTAAAGGAGCTCTGCCTTTGCCTCCAGGAGCACTAGAAAAAGAACAGAAAGGCACGCAATGAGACACCCACACGCACGGTTCACAAGTTCAACAGCACCTACTTAACATGAGCAGGATCTCATATGGCACACTTTACTGTACAAGGGCACACACATGGCTTTACAGATTTTAGACAGCAGACACATGTGGGGGAGAAACAGGGGGGAGGTTCACTCATGCGAGGTGTAATGGGTGACACTAAAGCTTTCTTCACACTTGAGCGAAGTCGGACGATGACAATGGTATAGTTATTTAGTGTATTTTGGCCTTTATTTTTAAATACATTAATTTTATTATTTCATTTATTGTTGTTTGGTGATTCTGGGTCATTACAGTTTAAATCAAAGCAAACACAATAACATAATTAAGCCTGTGCATGACAATAAACTGTTAGTGTCATGCACATCTGCAAACATAACAACATTGGGAACATCAGATACCTCATGAATGTCGTTAAGTAATTTAGGCCCCAATACAGAGTCTTGAGGAACTCCACTATTGATACTCTGTAAACAAGATGAAACTCCATTTAAAGTAAGAAATTGGAACCTATTTTTTAAATCTTTTCAAGTACACTTATAATGTTTTACAGCATACAATTGCAAGTATCTTTCAGAATCTACCGATACAATAGACATGACACAATACGTATCTCTTTTCAAGAGACTTTAACATCAATGCAACATATTTCTAAACGATATGATACGATACAAACGCCCCAGTGATTTTCCCTTGTGGGGTACAAAGATAACCTTGGGAGTCAAATCCACAATAGAAAATAAGTGACAAACTCTTTTTTGATTGATTTATTGTTTAAATTTGATTATCTTTAAATATTTCACATTTAAGTTGTATCAGATGTAAATTGTAAAAAATACGTTTTTCAATTATTCTGTTAATTTATTCCATGATTTCCGTCAGAAACGAGAACAGAAACACACCTTGATTTCACATTAGTTCTCGCTTTAGCAATAAATACACCTTTCTTCCAAAAGTGTGAAAATCATGGGTATTCTCACACAACATGTTGGTTCCCACAGAGTTTGTCTGTATGCATATTTAGTATTTTGGATCCATTTAATAACCATTTCATATTGAAGGGTTTGTGAGGAGTCTTATGGCCTATGAAGAGAGTTCAAAAGGGTCTTCTGGTCCATGTTCGTTGAGCAAAACAGGTGAGCGATAAAAGTTCTGTCTCAGATACAAGGGCAGGGGAAAATGCAGTTGGTTAGTGTAAATCATACATGTTCCACCACGTTTTTCTCAGCAGAATGGCTCTCTGCAGTGCTATGTGATAAAACAGGGCCAAACTGGACACAGTATTTAATTACTATAGGAGGAGTAATCGCAATAATTTAAGTCGAAACAGTGTGCTTTTTATTCATCTTAACATCGCCATGCCACAGCGACAGAACTTCTAACCCAAGTCATGCCACAGAAGGGTGAAGCAAAAAAAGCACACTTCTACGATTTCAAGTTTGGAAGTGACACCCTCCCCTTGCTCTGTTGTACTGCAAAATGGAAATTTAACACAAGGCCATTTACCCTTTTAGCTATATTTAGTGATTGTACTGTGAAGCCTTTCCTTCCCAATGACAAGAAAGTGGTGAAAGTGGTATCATAAAACTTGAACCAGCAAAAGTTTACAATTCTCCTTTGCATAAAAGCACAAGCTATTTTTTGACATTGCCACATATTCACTATTGGATAAGTCTGGAATTTGACTTAATGTAACACATGAATATGAATATGTTTTGTCTTGATGAAAAAATACTCCACATACTCCATTCACTCCATCTCACTCCTCAAGGTATTTGATGTACAAAACACAACATTTCCTCAGGTATCATTGGTGTTTCTGTGACCCTTGTGGTACTCAGTGTGGACACGGTTCAAAACAACTGGATGTACCTTTACTTCATTATTATCTGCTGAAAAATGTATGATATATTGTGAATTATAGTGTTGTCAGTATTAATGGTCATCAGGCAAAAAGCATATCTCTCTAAAGATCGCAGAGAAAAGGTGTACAAAGGAAAGATGTGTTTGGTGCATGACAAATATTAATATGATATATATTGTGTCTCTTTGTGGTTAAGGGTGTTACATTTTACCTGTATTTTAAATTCTAATTAGGCTATTTTATTTATCATTCATTTGCACTCTGTAAACCTGCTGTCACTTTACTTCTGCCCAGGGACAACAGACTAACAAAATCTTGTAGCTTTGTCGGGTCTAAACTTCACATTTATTGTGCAGTCCCTGTCAATAAAAATAAAAACAAGATTTGACCTATTTACAGATTCCCCCAGTTAAGCAGTGGATGTCTGCAGCTCCACTCCCTATTTCGGACCAGTGAGAAGTGCATATGGAACGATTAATGAGCTCAGCACAGAAGGGCGTTGGTAGAGATATCAGAGGAGCCAAACACCAGCTCCTGGTTGACAGAACAGTCGCCCAAGGCTTCCGATCACGACACACCAACCTGTGCACTGCCTGGATTGATTACCAGAAAGCCTACAACTCTATGCCACACACATGGATTTTGGAAAGTTGAACAATATCAACAGAGCTCTGAGGGACTTGTCTCTAACCATCAAATTTGGCATTTACCAAAGAGTCCCCACTGCTGTTCTGCGTCACCTCCTCCCTTTCTTATACATTTTATAATAAAATCACTATTCACTGAACTATAAATGTATATATTTTCCAAACCTGTATATTACGCCTTCCCTCTCCAATCGACACTATCTATAAGTAACAGGATAATGACTGATAATGAGAAAGGAAGACAGTCAAGAGTGTAATAAACATTGACACGGATAGAAAAACAAGTTTTTAATGCAAACAGAAGTTAATTCTAAAGACTTAACTCTCTGGAATCATGTTGTATAGCTGCTGCAAACTCTTCTCTACCATCTATGCTCCTGAAGGGCAGGGAAGAGCAGCAGTGGGGCATCATGAGACATACTGCTGTAACTTTCTTGACTGTTCATTGCAGACACACATTTGACCAAGCAGTGTGATTGATTTGAACTTTTGACACATTGTAAACAATACATGAATCCTTGAAAAGTTCACAAATTTGCTCCGAGCAGAAGACTACCCATTGAGTCCAACAGTGATCCAACTGCTTCCCAAAGTAGTGAATGGATATGATACATGTGAGTTTAGGTTTACAGCAATTTTCAGTCCTGTCCACCTGCACAAATATGATTACAAAGCAATTTTGTATTGAAAAGTGTTTTTGGCATGGGATTTAGCAGTCTAAACAGAATGTGACTACTGTATATAAGTGTGTTTTATCAGAATGTTGCAGAGTTGACACATTTCTAGAGCCCAAACAGGCCAGCTGATCAACACACACAAGTTAAGCTGTGACACTCAATTAAGATTTGAACGAAAGTTGGTTGGTCTAATTTATTAAGACTATATTTTTGCCTCTGCAAATATGAAAAATAGCAAACTTAAGGGCTTCAACCCTCTGAATGACCTTTTCGGCTTATGTCCTTGTGGGTCTCCCTAAGTGCCAGTGCTTTTCAGGGCTAAATCCAAATCCGTCAAGACCAATCGGACTGTGATTTTGTCATAGAGCCACTTCCCTGTTCCCCACAGCAACATTTGCGGAAATAATGGCATAGTTCTGCCAGAAAACTGCAAGATTGTGTTGTTGTAGACAGGCTATTCAGGAAGTTTGCTGGTGTATTGAAAAGCGAGAAACAATATCACATTTACACCAGATAGTATCAATATAATTACACATAATCATATAGATACTATGTCTAATGTAAATGCAACAGTGTTCACATTGGATTTTAAGGTTTCAAATAATAAGGAAATCTCTTCCTGTTAACTTGGTCTTGTTATGTAGTTCTAAACAAGGGCTGTCAGATATCCAAGTACCTGTATTCACTCATTTGCAAGGAATGCCTCTGTATACACACAGTGATGTGTGAGAGCTGGTGTATGGTCCTGCGCTAGCACTTTGATGTGATCTGATGACTTGTGATCTGTGCTTTTGGGGCCTCCGTGGCCCGTGGGAGAAAAAAACACCATGGTGTCATCATGTTTTAAATCTCTCTCTTCTGCTCTGCTAATTGGTTAGAGCCACAGGCCGTACTACAAGACAAATGCTGCACCAAGGGCCCACAGGGAACTGTCTCTCTCCCCATCTCCCCTCATGTTTGGAGGTGGGCGGATGATTAGGTATTCTGCAGTGGATTTGCATGGGAGGATTTGAAACGCTGTCTGACTGATGATGACTTTTCTAATATAAAACGTATGCACAATAGTTTTGAACCTAAGTGTAAGGCTTGTCATGTTGTTTATTGTGGCATATTATCTGTCACAATCATTTACTGGTGATTTTTGCTCAGCCGTCTCAGTTTTTAATTATGTTTAGCCATACCCCGAGCCCTTCTTGTTGTTGCGGTTCAGTCTTTGTATGTTTTTGCCCCCTGTTCAACCTTTTCCAGTCAACAACCCTTGACAGTATGCTTGAGTTGGACAAGGTCAAAGTGCTCCCGAGTGGCCAAACAACAATTCATACTTTATTTTTTCTAACATGCCCCTTGTGTGTCCTGCTTTGTCCGGTGACAGCCATCCTGTGCCCCTGAGCCGGCAGTTTCAGTGTGACAGCTCTGGTGTCTGCCTGGTGCTGGGTCACACCTAAGCATGTGCACGTGCCACGGTATCTTGTCAAAAACCTGGTGGCTTTACACTCGGGCTGCTTATCTCCCAAGATGCATCTCTGTGGCAGGTAAGAGAGAGAGATACTGGGGGAGGGGGAGTTGAGGAAATGAAGAGCATCAGGAATTGGAAAAATGTAAAAGCAAGTGAAAACAGATTCAAAAGGTTCAATCAGAGGAAGAACATGCCTTGCAGGACATCACTGATAAACATAGAAGCTTTGGTAACCCAATAGAACTATCTGCGTTTTAATAACGAAAACAACAACAAAAACAAGGGAGGGTGGGCCACCATTTTAGCCAACACTATAAAAACATATTTATTGAAAAAAAAAACCCCCACCAATTTAATTGGTTAAACCCATATTGATTGGTATACGTCAATTGTTTATACCAAAATTTACCGAAAAGTTGTATGTCAGGGGTCACCAACCTTTTTGAAACCAAGAGCTACTTCTTGGGTACTGATTAATGCGAAGGGCTACCATTTTGTTACACACTTTAAAAA
>JAPMNZ010927448.1:0-22389 GCA_029875035.1 Pomatoschistus microps
AGATGGCGCCTCACAGACGGTTTTAGGCAGAAAATTGATCTTTCAACTAATTTGCACCAAAGTGACAAAATTATGACCAGGATATGTACATAACACTATTAGACACTCATTTATACCGTTTATCAGCAAAAAAAAGAAGGTTTTTTCTGTAGTCAAACTGAAAAATGTTGGTGATGAGAGATGACTTTTGATCTCCCTCATTTGTTTTCTTGATAATTGTGATGTTTGTCCCAGGGCTGATGTGAAAAACACCCCAAAAAGTTTAAAATTGAATCTTTTTTTAAGACCGAGGGAAATTAATTGGGAGTGGGGGATTGCATGGACTCGAGCAGTTTAGTTAAAAAAATCAGTTTGTCTTCTTGGAGATTTTTTTGAGACACTCAGGAGAAAATCAGGAGAATCGGATTGCTTTGTAAGTGAGGAGGATTGACAATTTTCTTTTGCTTGAATGCTCGAAAAACGCCTGAGTACTTTCATGTGAATTGTGAATTAATTTGTGGCTCGGAGAAACCCAAATTATTCATCCCATTGCGCGATTCGTCATGCTTCTATATTTCTCTTAACACATTGCTCCTTTGCCTCATAATATGATTTTTGTATTTTAAAAACCAACGCAGTGTTTCTCATCCCACTTCCAATTTGTTTATCACTACACGCCGAGCTTTTCTGACACCACTTCTTCCTTGCAACACTGCCAGAGCTTGACAAAGCGTCTCATCTATCTTCGTGAAATGCGCGAGAGAAAACTTTACAACCTCTGCAACTTTTGAAATCCGCCGCAGAAAACTACAAGAATCAAAAAAAGGTGCACATCAGGAGAGCGCAGAATACCCACGATCCTCCTGGGACCGTGGGAGGAACGCTTATACTTTGTCTTCACATCGTCATAATGTATAGCGAGGGCTTTCCATTGACGCAAAGCCATGAAATCGTCCACAAGTGAGGTTTTTTGTGATGTGCGGAAAACACATCTTCTGGATTCACTTCTAAACATCGACATTTTCAGTTTTATGTGGCGATTGGAAAGTAGCGTTGGCAGGTTTTACACAGTTCGGTTGGGGGTGCAGGGAGCTTGTGGGTGAACTATATCTATGGGGACACTATCAGATATCACAAGATGAATCCTGCACATATCTGCCTCCCACAGATCCACTGCCCACTTCTTATTTCCTTCTCTTGTTATGCATCGCCGAGCCGACTGCGATGAAATGGACTTTCTCGCTCACAGCACAATCTATAAATCAGAGCATATCAGAGAGACATTTTCAGATATGTGAGATGTATCAAGTTTGCGGGTTGTAATCTGTTTTGTATTTTGTGACTATTCAAGAACGCATTTAATTTATGAATCGTATTTGAGTCACGGGATTAAAGATTCAGAAACCAATAAACGTACAATTCACTCCGTACTATGATGATTGTAAAATGTTAACAACTTTGGTCGGCTGAGACTGTATTATTGGATGACTGAATTACTGATGATTGAACAACTCTGGCCCACAGCGATAATGGTTTAAATTATGTCTTAAAGTTACGTCAAATTGAACATTCCCAGCATGCAGCATCTTCATGAAGCCAACATTTAGGACTCATGGAACAGCTACGAATCTCATCAGTTTTTAATAGGGATTGGGCGATACCGTAGGCTTGTACTCATAACATAAGACCCGATGCCGCGCAACCGATACCCACATTTTTATTTTACATTGGCGCCACGACAGCAGACGGCATATTCTTATTGTTGAAATGCGTTTCAAGTTCGTTTTATGAATTCCCAGGGATAACACAATGCAGTCCTTATCGGTACTCGGTATTGGCAAGTACTCAAATGAAGGTTCTCATACTCGTATTAGTTTTGAATAAAGTGGTATCGGTGCATCCCTAGTTTTTAATGACGTGCTGTTGCAGAGAATATCCTTTGACCGAGTTGAAAATTTTTCAGAGTGTATGTAAAATTGGCGAAGAATGGGCATCATGTATTGAGAATAAAAAGACCTCAGACCATATTCCAATTACGTCTGTCCCTGATGGCGGTGTTATTTTTTACTGGCATCATAACAACTTATTTATACCAGTTACTTTCTCACTCCATTAGCCCTTCATGCGTTTTACTGGCCCAGCTCTCCCTCTTCCCTCCTCTTTTATCTTCTTCCTTATTCTGTTTAATGGCCCCTTGGTTGTCAGCCTCTTCTCATGGCCATCAGTCTACATTTCCTCTTGCCGGTTTTCCTTTGCGCTTCTTCCAGCTTATGTCCCTATCATCATTCCCTATCCAAGCAGCTACACGGATTTATACTCTACTCTACAGGCACACAGGGGCACTCATTGTGTTGAAGTTTATATTGTCTATTTCCAAGAATGTTTTGAGCCAACATATCCATCCATCCATTTTCTTTCAATGTGTAAGTTGCTGGGTTGTTCTGGCAGCCGCCGAAGCAGAGCCAGGAACAATTCACATCATTCTGTACAATCATTTGTTGCAATAATTTTTGGCCCCCATCCACCAAGCTTCACCTATAGCTTCCTAGGTGACCAATTTGCCAATGCCACAAACGTATCTGAAAGATGTTGTTGCAATTGGAATTTAAATCATATATGAGGAAACGAGTTCACTTATAAGTTGTATAGAAGAAATTAGAGAGATTGTATGTCCCTGCGGAAATACGACTTTTTAATGTACAGATATGTTTGCATATATTGTTGTTTATATTAGTCAACTCAAGGATTTGCTGATATGCGGAAACAGCAATTTCCTGCAAATAAAAGGAAACGGAGCAAGATTGACTGGTTTGAAGTAATCAAAAGTTGCTATGATCAGGTGGGTTTGTTCTCTATTTCAAACCTATTTCTGACCCAATTTTCCTAAACCAACAACTTTCCCAGCCGTTACCATTTCCCGGTGAATAGACGTCTTGCGGAATATCGTCCCCCCAGACGGGACACTCCAGCACTAAACCTGTTCAAGTGGAATTAACCATCAAAAAATTAATTCTGTATTTGCTGCTGAGTTGGCCTGTGATATGAAGAGGGATTTGGGATGGCGGCGGGAAAGTCGGGGGAAAATCTTGCAAAAAAGGCCAAGAGATTGGATGACACACTTATGAACGAGAAAGGCAGCGATTTCTCCTCTGGCCAGACTAATTGAATTCCGATTTTCCCTGTGAGATTGGTTAGCAGCAGCAGGCAGGCAGGCAGGCAGACAGGCTGCCCCCAGCATGGATCAGCTCCCTCCAACCAATCACACTAATACACTGTTTATGTCCAAGCCAGTGCTGCCCGCTCAATAGCCTCTCCTCCGTCTCCTCCCGCAACGCCAGACCAAGAAGAGCTTCACCGCAGCTCCGGCCAGCTTCACAAATGATACATAATTGAAAAGGCAGCATGTCAGCCGTGACTATACACCTACAAATCATCCATTATCAAAGGAAAGTTCATTCATTCATTCATACAGAGTGTGTGCTGAAAATGGAAAGTGAGAAAGGCCAACCTTGATGCCCAAGATGTGTATATGTGAAAATATCATGTGTAATGTCAACGATTACATATTTGTGCCTCTGGTTGCTACACAGTGAGAATCTATAACACACGTACAGTATATCATGACTATTTGTTTTTGACATTTTGAATATAAATGTAATAGAAGACAAACAATCCACAAGCACACACTTTACAGCATGTCCTCACCTTCTCCAGCCAAAATCCCTGTTCAGTGCAGCCAATTGTCCATCTATCACATATAAAGTAAAGAAGATATAATAAAAAATGAAAATAAAAATTTCAGAAAACCATAACCATATCACCATGCAGACATTTCAATTGATTTATTTAAGTGGATTATTTAGTCGTCCTATATATAACTTTGAATCTTGTGATGTAGAAGCTGATTTATGCATTTATTCCGTCTTAAAAAAGAAAAACCCAAAAGAATAAACAGCACTAGTGGCTATACGTGTGGTGCCTCAGAGCAAAGACTGTCTTATCAAGGTCAATACTCAGGCTGCTGTACCTCGGGGGAAGGAGCCCGCTCTCTTCTCCGCCTTCCCATTTGTTTCTCTTATAGGATTTATTTGCATTCAGCTGAGTCCATATGTGCACTACGTATGTTGCGAGAGTTATTGGTCATCGTAATTGTTTTCTCCCATCTATTGCGCACTGGCCCTTGGAGCAATTACTTCCCACATGACCTCGATGTGTGCAAACAATGTGAACTTCAGTGAAATCCATTCCCAAGATACGCCTTTGTGAATGGGTCAAATCAATTGCAAAAAACGTGGCCTTCTTTTTGCTATGTATTCCATATTATTGTATTGTGTTGCCATGGCAGCGACGTCAGAGATGCAGGTAAAAGCGCTGTATCCATGTTTTCTACTGTGGAAGATGTTGCATGATATCACCTTGGGCTTTGATAAATGCAAGTTCAAGAACTCCATGTTCACTAACATTGAATTAAGGCCTTTTCATTTTTTTTCATTATGTACAAATAATAATCTTTTTGAAAACATTATGGAAAAAATCTTCAGCTCGCCTTTTGTGCAACCTCTCACAAATGAAAGCAGCCGCACCGATAAAGCGAGTTATACACATTTCTGTATAAGTAACAGTTACAGTTATAATCAGATACATAAATATGGTTTATAATAGCATAATGTTTTACAGAAATGTATATTCAGGAATTTTGAAGTCATGGTCCCAAACCCAAACTGCTGCTAAGTGATCCCAATACACCCTTATCACACTCTGAGCAGTTTATTAGCTTTTTATAAATTAGTTTCGGCAATTTGTCAAGGTAAATTATATTCTTTGCAAAACCATAGCTGTGGTTGCAGCTGGTAATATCTAAATTTAGAAGAAAAAATAAATCTTCTCCCTCTGGTGGTAGCAAAAGGAGTTACAGGCAGGAAGCATATTTTACCCTGATACTTGTTTCACCACATACAGTACATTGTACTTTTCACATTCTAAAACATGGAATGACAAAATAATCATAATAATTGTAATGTCCAAAAATACATAATATTTCTTACCACAACCATCTAACTCGCTCTTACAATACATGCATGTTTTGTACCGTAACTAGGAGTGTCTACATTTCCAATAGACTGAGCTAAAACAAATACACTATTTTGTTCATATTTTGTTCACATCTGGTACTGTAATCTGTTGAATGCTTCCACTGTTACTCCTGAATATGTAGAATGAGAACCACATCCTGATAGGACCAACCCATCAAGGGCATGCCATTTGAATTAGAATTTTAACAAGAACTTTTGAAGCAATGAAGAATAATTATGCCCTCTCTCTATTTGCGCAACGTGAGCAGTCAAAACATTTCACAGACTTAAAACCCCCCAAACTAAGCTTCCCCTTCTAAACACAGCACACACTTAAGTGCACAGACCTCTTCCGTTCGCTAACAAGAGTTCCACCCCTCATTTACATGTGTTTAAATGTGTTTTTTTCCGGCTGTAATTGAATGTTTTGGATTGTGGTCGTATACAAGCCTCCAGCTGCGTAGTAAAGCAAAGCATGGTTTTGTCTTCTTTCGCTTATTACGGCTGCTCTGGCCTCTCTCTGCCGGTTCTACGTCACCGCCCATCAGTGCTGAGTCTGTATGAATATTTAACCAGTCCTCCGGCTTCTATCATCACTTTTCATACTGGCTTTTGTGCGGCTGGATCCCAATTTTCCCCGCGCTCGTATATGTTTTTGTCATTGATACATTTATCTTTTTCCTTTTGTGCAATGACAGACTGCTTCTTTTTTCTGGCGACCAAGGGGAAACAGTGTATGGTGAATACATCAGACCGATATGAGCAAACATCTTTTGAATTGTAATGTTCATACTCTTGTGTAATGGAAGCTTTCTTATTGTTCATAGTTTGAAATGAAATTAAATGAAATGTGTGAGATGGCACAT
Source organism: Pomatoschistus microps (assembly GCA_029875035.1). Taxonomy (NCBI): domain Eukaryota; kingdom Metazoa; phylum Chordata; class Actinopteri; order Gobiiformes; family Gobiidae; genus Pomatoschistus; species Pomatoschistus microps. The sequence goes on from JAPMNZ010927448.1 coordinate 5,918, forward strand.
TCAGTCTAGCCACTTAATGCCACTTACAGGCAGTGTAAGTGAAAGGATCCAAAATACATGTTTTGGCCACAGCTAAAATGTAACTATATCTATCACTAGTTTTCACATGCATGTTATTTTTTTCATATCTTTAGATCAGCTTTTTCAGACGGAAAACAGAGAAGACCACCCTCACAGAGACAGTGTTTAGTGGTCTGATTTGTTCATTTGTTCCTGTCATGTTCATCTATATTCAATCAATCAATCAACTTTTATTTGTAGAGCGCCTTTCCTACAAAAGGTAACACACGGCGCCTCACAACCCATATTACATCATGCATAAATCCTAGACAGTAAAATCCACATAAACATAAAAAATACAATTAAAATCACAAAGGGTATTAAAAACACACAATGAGATCACACATTGAAATACATCATATACATTTTTTGAAATGTATATGGATCAAAAAAGAATCATACAATGAAAATATTGTAAATAAATATAGTTTGAAGATATGGTGATGTATCGCGATACTTTCTCATGCGATCGATTATTGATATGCTTTTGCCAAGTATCTTGAAATAAAGTGTATTTTTTCACTTAACGTTTTTCTTTTACTTATTCCATAAATACTTGTAGGTACTGTATATTTCTGACCAATATATTGATAATCGTCATATCGTGAAATAATCGTTATCGTGAGCTTTGTATCGCGTATCATATCGTAGCTGAGGCACCCTAAGGTTCCCACCCCTACATTTAGTACAGTCCTAGGAATTGCACTGAAGTTTATGCAGAAACAATATTTTTGGGTGAAATCCCTTCTACTAAATGCTTTGTGCAGTACTATACCACATTAACTAATCCAGTCTAGACACATTTGCCTTTCATTTAGCTACTTACCGACTTTCTGGCTCAGTGGGTAAGCAATTGCATTCAGATGGTCATTCTGGTATAAGCCCATTGACCAATAAAACGCGACATACAAATGAGTCATATTTGTAGTTTCTTGCTTACTTGCGTGCTATGTCAGCCTCTGCGCCATCATTCCAAGATAATGGAAGCCACGTAACGCAGCCGCACACCCTGACTGGCCAATTGTTGTTTTGTTATTTAATCTGTTCCGCTTTATTGAATTTAATTATTTCTAAATGATTAACTCGGAGTTTGAGGGGAGCAGTGGTGTGGACTGTACTCGGGTGTATGTATGCTGTGTGAGAGGAAGGTCAGTGGATAAAAGAAAGCGGCAGGGCAGAAAAAATGGATTAAACAATGAATTAATAATGATAATAGATGCATTATTTATGTGTCGCCATTTTGAAATTTGCAGTTCCAAAAATATGATATGATTTTGGGTGACATAGTGGCAGAGCATTCACAGCAAGAAGGTCATCGCTTCAATCCCTTGCTCCTGCTCTATGTCTGGGTGGGTTTCCTCCAGGCGCTCCGGTGTCCCCCACCACCCCAATCACGCGCCTTTGGCAAAATACTCCGGCAAAGTTATCAACATCGTGAGATGGGTCCCACTGCCACAGACGGGATGTCCCAGTGGCATTGAAGGATGAGACCATTGAGAAGACAAATTTATCCAAGGGGAATAATTTGTTTGACTTTCATCTACACTTTCATCCGTCAACATGTACAAATCATATTTTACCTTTTCTGAACTCAAGTTTAACAATTCAGTTATTTTTTTCTTCACACATTTTAAAAACAAAAAAATGTCACCACACATCTGTTTTAATGACAGCTGGTTAAATAAAGGGGAGAGTTTGTCATCTTTCTAGCTCAATCCCGGTCCATGGTTCTATCATTTTTATCTTAATAGATCCTGTTTGATGAGTCAATAACCTGAATGCTCTTCTTTTTGCATTATTCTGCTGTAGCGTGCTTGACGATGTCATTGACATTTCCCCTCGAGGGACGAATAAAGGTTTATCTTCTCTTATCTTCAGTAATCAGTGCTCAGGAGCTACATGTGTCACAGGCAGGAAGAGTCTGGCAACAAAAGTGTGATTGTAATTGTAATTACTTAATTAGACGACAAAGAGCGCATATTACATACTGTCCCTTTAACTTTTGACAGGCTCACACTGTTTTGTTTGATAAACTTATCGTAGTAATTTCATAAAAACCTTGTGTTTATATTATAAGAATAAAAAAAACATCCTTTTCTTTGTGCTAGATATATTGTGTGGCTGCTTACTTGTATTATCCTTGTCAAAAATATGCAAATGCAGTATAATAATTAATTTCAAGCATGTTCAATTTTAACCTTTTGCAGCCAATGGAAGCCTAAACAATAGGCTGAAGTTGTTTTGCATATTCGTCCTGCTTAGTGTCAAACTTAGTTTTCAGCCAACAATATAATATTGACTGAACCAACCATTTTTATCATTTAACAAATTTACTAATTGAGTCTGTTATAATTTCCGTTTCCACTGAGATAAATGGTTGCACTTCTCCATGACAGCAAATGACCATGTTTGGACCCTTTTTACCATTCGCCTCCCACCTTCCCCGCACTCGCCATTGCATTTCACTGGGATTCATTCATCTCATTCTTTGTGCCTTGCCACAGGTGCCAACCCATTTCTCAGTATGCCTTTGTGTGATAGGTTTTTGAAGCTTGACAGGTGTAAAAACTCATCCTGTTTACCTTTTCCAGCCATGATTCTTGGAAGGAAGAAAAAAAAGTGGCATTGGTTATGATGCCAGAAGCCACTGAAAGCTACCTGTAATGATGTCCAATAGGCTGTCAGCGCTCGGAGGGGAATGGGAGAGAAGAGAGAAGCCGCGATGATAGGCCTTTATAATGCAGCAGCAGTCCTCCTCTAATAACAGTGGGATGCTCTCGAGGGACTGGCAGCCGAGGAGTTTCCCCCTTCACTCTTCTTCTCCTAAGGAATGATGCCTGATCAGAGGGTTGATCAATCTGCTTTGGCGGGAGGCAGGAGTTGCGTTTAAGGGCTTTACAAATGAAGAGTTGGATTTCAAAGTTCATTCCAGCTTCTATGTGTCACTGCACTATAAAGGTGTGAGAGAAGAGGGGTTTTTTTCTCCAATACTGCTGCTATGGGCAACGTAGACGAGGTAAAATTGGGTTATTTTTAGACAGTGCTTCACCCTCATTGGTCGACTGGACTCAAATACAGCAAAGTCATAGTCAAAGTCCTGTTTTATTCTTTGACTTATAATGTGACTAGTGGACAGAGCCCGCCAGGCCCTAGAGCGGTTTGTGCTGTTTTTCTATTCACAGGAACAGACGCGATTATTTCCATCCATCCATTTTCTTCTGCTTTATCCGTTCACGAGGGTTTAAGCAGAGACACCCAGATTCCCTATCCCCACACACGTCCTCCAGCTCATGCAAGCCAATCCCAAGAGGTGCCCAGGACAGTCTCTCCAACATGTTCTGGGTCTTCCTCAGTGGTACAAGCCCGGAACACATCCTCCCTAGAGAAGCATCCAGGAGGCATCCAGAACATATGCCCAAGCCTCCTCAGCTGGCTCTCCGCGACGTGGTGAGGCAGCGGTTCTACTCCGAGCTCCTCCCGTGTGACTGAGCCTCTCACCCTGTCTCTAGAGTGAGGGGTCCCAGTCACCCTCACAAGGAACTATATTTTCAACAGCTTGTATTTGCGATCTCATCCTCTCAGTCATTATCCAAAGCTGATGACCATACAGTGATTTTTTTTCTTCAAATCAGGGAAAGTAAAAATAGCTACGAGCCATACTTCATCGTTATGTCCTTATGGTGGATTGAGAGAAAAACGTCAGGTACAGTTATTTACATAATCAGGGCATATCCTATTGTTCTATATGTAATTTTAAACACTCTCATTAATTAGTAGTTTTTAAATGGCTACAGTAGGCCAACTTCAATGTCAACAAATGAACCAGTTCTTGTTCACATCTCCACAAAAACTGCCCATGTGAGTTTTTTTGTCGGGACCAAACAAGTGAACAGAATACACCAGAGCATAATCATTTTAGACTCACCATCGAGCTGCTGTTCATTTACACAAAGTTCCACAACCAAAAAAATTAAGCCAAATGCAACCAATATAAGACAGATCTTTAATGCAGTACAGTGGAAATATAAAATGGCTGACGAAAGATGAAAGCAAATATTTTCTGATAACTCAACCAACTCATACCAGCTCCTTGATGAGAAACTATCTATATTTTACATCACTTTATCCACGGTTTGACTGCACTGACCATCATTACATCTTGAAGAACATTTACTTCTGTATACTAAATATTAATGTTTTACCCCTTTAATGGTTTCCTCAACCATTTCCTGGATCATTTTTTTAATCACTGAATCTACTTGAAGCTCGGAACTATAATCTACCTCTTATGGGGATCTCTATCACTTGGTTTTAGGCACTTTTACCATCAAACTGCATCTCAGCCATTTGGTAAAGATCCATAATTAAAAAAAGATAATACAAATATTTGTGTTATTAATTATTTGTCTTGGAAAAATGACAGCGCTTTCTACTGAGAGTGAACATTGAAGGTGAAACAAATGCCAAAATAACTCCAGTGAAGCAAGGAGCTGACATTTTTCTGAGTTCTGTTATGCCAAAACGCCCACGCTCCGAGTCAAAGGTACGTTAAATGAAAGAGAATGTAGATGTAGATATGCATGAATCATTCTAGAACAAATATATTAGATGCAAAGCAATTATATCATGTTAAATAGTCAAATAATAGATAGATACATGTGAACCTAAAGCGCTGAAAATCCTCCTGTTACCTTTTGCAGTTTCAGTTGTTGGCAGTGAGTGGAAGATTCTTTAAAAAACAGAGTGAAGCCGAATTCATGTCATTAATGAAGATGGATTTTCAGAACTTGCTCCTGCCTCGATAATTACTATTTGGATGACACCCTTCTGACCTCATTGATCGTTCTGCTCTCTTGGGGCAAATCCTTTTAATAACTGAACCGGGCAAATTAAAACACCACTTTTGGCAATATTCATAATAGATTAAAATATTCTTGAGGCTAAAATCATGTAATTGGTGCTAATTCAGGCAAAAGCGAAACAAAGCTATATGATCACGTAGTATTTATTTTATTTTATTGGCCTCACTCAATGTTTTAATGAACTTACACCAGGCTAATTGTTGCCACCATTTGGTTCAAATTATTTCTTATTTTGCGCTCGAGGCACAAAGTTTACTTCTAATTAGACAATTACAGTATGGTAAAATCTGCACCTTTTAAAATCACAAGTCGAGAAGATCAGCACAAACAATTAGACTCCAAATGTTTATCTGTGCTGGTTGTGGCTCAATCAGAGCTTGTTTTGAGCAGACGCACCGCTGTGACTTATTGATTGTTCTATTAGTCATTTGTGAGAGCGGTGGGAACACTTAAACCCGGCTTACGCACCGACACACAGGGGCGTAGTAATTCACACGTGTTTGGAAATGCCTTCAAATAAATGTCATAAAAAAACCAGCAAACCGATCCACAGGAGCGCGGAAAGTGATGATATAACACAATGGCTCAATATAGTATTTTAAGTTAGCGGTAGGTCTGCTTTAGGACTAACTCATCTGTGTGTGTTCGTTTCCCCCCAACGTGTGTTAGAGAGGCCGCCTTTAAATGTTGGGATTAATTAATCGGTCAATAATTTCTAAATTAACTACAAATTGAATTTATCGACTGATTAATTTAATCTCATTTACAAAGATTTCTGTGAGGGGGAAAAGCAAAAAAAGTCATGGAGCAATCAAGCTGAAGATTTTGGAACTGACTTCAAGCTTAAACTTCAATTGACTTCATTGAATTCATTCCTGATCAGTCTGATATACTTAATTCACTACATTATTAATTGTGATTTTTGTTTGTGATGTTTTGTGTGATTCAGTTTGGGTCACAGACATACAAGGCCGACACAGATTTGAGAGCTTTTGCCACACCCAATTTTCAGTCAACTAGGCATGTATTTAGAAGGTTTTATAAGAATTTCTTTGGTCGTCTCCAGGCCTAGTGTGTGTTAGGTATATTTTACGAGCAGTAGTAAAAAGACCAGCAGTATTAAAAACACGTATTTAAAATTGATGTTTAATATTCATAACACCGGGAATTTGAGCAAACGAGGAGAAGGAAACAAGCCGAGTTCTTTGGTCAAATGATATGGCTTCTCTGAGACAAGCACACCGCTGGTATTCAACATGCAGAATCGAATGGTAATACACAGTTTTGAAGGCAGTAGCATTAATACAATAGTATTCTCGATCTCTTGTGGAATATGAATCAAAGTTGAGGCATAAGAACATCATTTCATCATCATTTCGCATCAGTTCTTCAGTCCATCCATCTGTGTGATCCTCGTGTGATTTGAGAGACCGTGGACAGGACACATACTGTTCGTCATCCTGGTCCCGTTATCCCGCTCCGTTCCCAACTCAGTGCTGTCGACGTCTCCACAGTCCGTCTGCCTCCAGAGCGTTCAGATTGATGCTGTCTGTTTGGGGCTGGTGCCTTCACTGTCAGTACGTGAACCTGAGACTTATGTTTGTTTTCATCACAGCAGTCACTAGATTTAGGCCTGTTTCATATTGAAGACAAAATGGTTATTGAGCAGCAAAAAACCTAGACACAGTTTAGTGCAGATATATTAATACCTGTAACTTCCAGCAGCACACCCTCTAAAATAACATGTCCTACTTTAGTTTGACACCCACAGTTTAGTTTAGCACCTGCACATTATACTGAACTGAACTGTTTGATTATCTGATCTGTGTGGACAAATTCAACAGGTTTGTAAAGTCCTCCAAGATAACTTTTGGTAGGAGTAATGTATTCTAAAAGTAATATAATGTCTGTGATGCATTACTTTTTGTTGTAATGCAGTAATGAAAGGAATTGCAAGAGTTTTGTTTTTATTCTATTCCACCGCAAGATCAGCAGAGGGGGAAAGGTGCCAATAGTAGCCGCCTAGACAGGGGTCACCAACCCGGGGCCTGCAATCGCACGGTAGCCCAAGGACCACAAAGAGCACCTGCGAAGTGTGATGTATATTGGTCCCGGAGCCATGGATCTTTTTGCCCGGAGCCTGTTGACCCAGTGTTTTGTCACCGCCCCTTCGCTCAGTGGTTGGCGTTTGCAAAAGAGCAGAAACATGCGGACAACACAACAGATGAGAGTCTAATCTCTGTTTTGATCTTTAAAACGTCCAAAAAGAGTCAACATTTTCAGAGATACGAGCCGCTCCAGAGTCCTGTTTGTGAGTGAGGAAGACACTTGTCAATGAGTGAGCTAAAAATATATGTGCGGAGAGCATTTTACACACGTTCCAAATCAATGTTTTAAAACAGCTAACAGCGAGTACTTCCCTTTAGCTTCTTATTAAACAGCATGGCAAAGATACAGAGCCTGTGCAAATGTGTGCGTGTCTGTTGGGCAGATGGTCAAACACAGCCACTCTTTACATTTAATAATATTTAATGGAAAAACACGCTGCTTGACAAACTCTGGTTCTGTGCCACTGTGCACGCTGAAACCATTTTGGCTTCCGTCTGCACATATGGTAAACGTCAGCACAAATTAATTAGTTTGTTTCTGTTGATTGGGTCGGTTTGAACAATTTTTCACCTCAATTTGTCATTTCTGTCAGCGCTTATCTCCTGTTAGTTTTCCTCAAGCTTCGTTCACCTTTTTGCCCATCTACCGTTACAATCAGCGCTCAGTATTCATGCCTTTGATGTATAGACTTGACTGATCTTGTCTTTTCCCCAGACGATATGGGTATTCAATGTTTACCCAGCTACTTCAATAATACTGATATATGGAAATAATCAAAATGTCTAGTCCCAGCCACATCAAACTTCAAGCCAAATGGATCCTGAATACGCTGCGTCAGGTTTGGAACAAAACACTAGCGATATCTGTTTTCAGAGTTTCAGCCAAAATGCAGATTAAATTAAATCAATGAATTAACCCTCATTGACTTTGTCTAAACTTATTACTGTTCTAGATTAAAGGAGGGGTACACAACTTGTTTTTCCTCATGAATATTACATTTGTTTTGTCCTAACAGAAAGAGTCTTGTAAAAAAAACAAGCACAATCAAATCAGACCCCTGTCTCTTCCTGTGTCTGCATAGGTTCCCTCCGGGTGCTCCAGTTCCCACTACCACTAAAATCCATGTACAATAGCTCTCCTCTCCTGAAAAAAATCCAATCTCACTGACTTTTCTGGTTAGGGTTCAGTTGATAGAGCATTGGCCTTTGAGCCTGAAGGTCGTGGGTTCGAGTCCACCATGAGACCTTCTCCACCGACTTCCACTGATGTCTGCTGTCGTTGTGTCCTTGGGCAAGACACTTAACCCACTTTCCCTATAAGGGGCGCAGAAGTGACATTCGCTGCCTGCCTTGATGTGTATGTACGTATACGTGCATGCATCAAACTGAAATTTCCTCACGGTGGGACGATTAAAGGACCTTCTTCTTAAATTAAGATCAACCACAATTATATCAAAGAAAAAAACCTGACTAAGCGTGTGACACAGGCCTAAAGTCTGTGCATGTGAAAACTAGTGATAGAAGCAGCACCCAGCTTAAAAAAAACTTAGATACAAACAAAAAAGGCAATAAATATTTCAGCGGTCACTTTTTTAGCTTTATTCAAACGCAGTAGCTGTGTGACAAGTACAAACATCAGAGTTGTGTTGCCGTTAGAAAAGTAGAACGCTGCATAACATTCAAAGGAAGAATCCAGCCTGAAACTAAAACTCGGCTCAGGTTCTGCTCACTCCTCCGCATTCAGGTCTTTAAATGCCGCACCTTTCTTCTCTGGTATTGACAACAACATCCATCATATTCAGAAAACAGATCTCACAACAATTTGCCTTTTTGCTCCGCGCATTTTATCAACTCTCTCCCTTGTGCGGCGATAACAAATGGACCCGGTGGAGGCATTCTGTGAAGAGATAAATACGACTGCTGTTCTTTATGTCACATTGAGAGGCGCGTTTGCTTGCTCATCTAAAAAACAATGATGTACTCGTGTGGGATGAGGAAAATAATTACAGATGAGCGACCCAGCGTGACCCGGCCAGCCGTCCTGCCCGCGGGGATAACCTATCGGGCCAATAAGCCATATCTATTATAAATGGTTATCGAGCCGAGGATCATGTTTCACCTGCAATGACACAGCGGGGATTTCTCCAAATGTCAACAGCTCAGTGGGACTGCGCCGCGTGACACTCATTTAACAAACTTGCTCGACAATATGAAGGCGACTTCTGATTGCCGACTCTCAGAGAAAACTGGAGTCAATAGAATAATCGACATGGATTGACCTGTTTTCAGTCTACTGTATAGGTCAAGGTGGGATGCGGCGTAAAAACAAGACATTATCAAAGCTCTCTTTTGTATAGTTACTGATGGTAAAGCAGAATGACAGAACAACATTTATTTGTATAGCACATTTAACGCCAGAACTGTCAATTTGATGGTGTAATTACTCTGCTTATTCACCTTATCAGTCTTCAAAACCTTTTCTGTATCTTTTTGTAGTTAAAATCTATGTGATAATGATTATGTCATGAACTCAATCGTAGACTGGTCCTTTACTAGTTCAGCAAATCTTAGCTTGAAGCGAGTGCAAGTTACCATAGCAACACACTTTTGCAGCAGATAGTATTTAGTTTTGCTCTATTTGAATTATATAATGTATTGTTAATAAATGTATGAAAAAGGTAAATGAAACCCTCGTCTTGACCTGATTTCATCCTTCTGCTGTAAAGTAAAATGCTGCCCATGCACCCAGTTTTGAAAAGTAGTTTTAGTTGTGGATTTTTTGTCATAAAATGTGGTGACTGGAAATAAACTTTGACATTGATTTAAACGTTTCCTGCTATAACAGGCACCGCACAGCAAGATTAATTGTCGGCAATATTTGTAAGCTCACAAACTCCTGAGAATCCATCTTGTTAGGCTCCTGCTGTTGAAATGGGGTCCAGGCCACCAGTGGTGCAGAGTCTGAACCCAGCACAGTACAGCTCTACAGCAAACAGACCAGAGCTCACTGCTGAGGCACATACTTTGGCAGAAATGTGGATTTTACTGAAGAAAAATCTGTGCTTTCCCTTGAACTGATTTATGACATATACCACACATACCACACTTTAAGCATAGTCAGATACTAGTTGAATTGGGATGATTTGATCCAAATACATGAATATATTATAACAACCAATCAATATTTGCAAATGAAATGTTTTACTGATCATGATTTTGTTCTTGTTGTTGACAAACGATGGAAAACAAACAGGTGAATCTCTGAAAACGTTTGTAATTCAAACTAATATGTCAAACTAGTATAAGACATTCAGACTAATTAGCTCATATATAACATTAATTCCACGCAAAGTGTGTGTATTTGTATTTGTTGTGTTGATAATTGGCTCACAGCTTGTAATGACCTCATATAAAACATCTAAAACAATTAGTTGGAAGATGGACTGCCATAATTAGTAAAACCCTTTGTTATTGGGTTTGCATCTGTCACTTTCCATATGAGTCTTTGTCTTATATTGTTTTCACATTTTAATTGTTCTACATAAATAACTCAGAGTTTCACCTTTAAATGCTTATCACCATCAGGGTTATTCGTCAGTGCTCATACATTTCTGAAAGATATCGACCCTGAAATGTATTTTTACTATCGTCAAGATTTTGTTGATGAAATGCTCGGTCTTATTCTCTAAATCCTAATCCAGGAAATAGCACAAAATGTATTATTATTTTGTGTTAAAAGTGTTTTGCAAGAGAACGCTGCCCTGGTTTGCCCCGCGGCTGTTAGGCTGTTGATCTTTCTGGCCATGATGAAAAGTACATTGTTGCTCTTTTCAGCATAATGGACTTGACTAAAAGACGGCAATAAAGTGGAAATAGAACTCAGAACGACCATGGCTCCTGACCCAATGGACTTTATGGACTTTTTAAAATGCTGGCTTCTCCCGGACCACTCACCCAGACTCTAAACATCATTGTGCCACGTGAGTTAATCACCACTGTGTTTTCTCTTCTCCCACTACCTGCTGTTTATTGACAGGGCGTTGGGTCGGCTGAGCTTTTAATCTAAAATACAATTACCTGACTTTGACGACATGGCTCACTCTGCCGCGTGGATGTGAATTCGCTTCTATAGCCTTAATTCTAATATTGAAATTTGATGAAATGGCGTTATTTTTTGGCTCACACCCCCACTTCTGAAAAATGATTCCTCTGATAGAGAGAAACTGGTGGTGATGGAGGCTGGTTCACATGGAGAGATACCCTGCTCAAATGTGAAAGTAGACTAGAGGCATTTTCAACTGTCGTATTAAAGATCCTTCATTGCTCCGGGAAACCAACCCGTTTGGACCGGACTGTGGTCTTTGTCAGGCCATTGATTTTTTCATGTATTCATTTATTTCAGGCAATGACACAGATAAGTACAAGGTAGACAAATACAGTCATATAGTGCAAAATGAGACAAAAGTGTATGTACAGTATATACTGGATTTAGACCTGACAAACTAATTCTTGCCGAAGGAAGAATAGTGGGAAGAATATTTTTAATCCCACCCCAATTCCCCAATCAATGCCTGATGTGTTAAGCTTCACTGCTAGTTTTGTACATTTGCAAAAGTCCCCAGAGTGCACAAGAAAAGTGCATACATTAAACAAGGTAAAAAGTACAGGAATAAAACAAACAAAAAAAGTGCAAGAAACGATTGACACTGAAACCAAACAAATCAAACTGTTTCAATACGAAGGCAAGATCATTAAAGTGCTCTCTAAACTGATCACAGCTTGTGCAAAGAAGCTGTTAGCAAACCGGGATGTCCTGCATTTCAACGATCTATATCTACCGCCAGAGGAAGAAGCTGGAACATGGCTTTTCCAGGAGCCAGAAGAGTAATTGATTATTTAAAGAGTTTTTGTAGTCGGGTAGAAGTTAAGTATTTGTGATTTCGGGAAAAAATTCAAGAGCTGCAATTGAAATAAGCCTGCGTGGGTCGCTAAGAAGATTCGAAAGACAGTAAAGGACCAGCACAACACTATAACTAAGCATGTTTCTTTTAAAATAGAAAAAAAGCTTCTTATCATAGTCCTTTAAAAGCCACCGCAGTCATGTCACAGCTTTATTGATCATTTTACCGAGTTGCTTTTAGTTGTATGCACAGACTTTGATGGTTTGATAGCGCTCCACAAATAAAAGTTGATTGAGATGATTGATATAGTGGCCCTGCAGACTTACGGAAATATAGTATTTTGCTATGACTCCAGCCTAAAAACAATCGAGAAAAACAAAGAATTACTGATTAAAGAAAGCCCTTAATCTGTTGTGAGATCAAATGTCCGCACTGCTCTATCTCTCCATCAACTGTGTGGGAAAGAACACCAACCGTCTTCAATTAGTGAGGACATTTTTCTCATAAAGATAAATGTAACTGCATTCGGAGGAGAATCGTGGTTCTATCTGCCATTACGTTTTGGAATGGTTCAATGACATTGCGGTAAAAAGGACTTTCATAATTTCATTAAACCATTACGGCACACTTCAATAGGTCTGTTGGCAAAGCACGGCACTTAAATGTAGCCATTTGAGAGAAAACACATTAACAACATGTATTTGATTAGTTTCAAGACAATTTAGTTTTTTTGTGAAAATAGCAAAGGAATGATATTGAAAAATACAGCATCTGATTAACAACTGATCTGCATGTGCTTGTCCCCAGATGCTAATGCTTCTTTAATTGTACATAAGATACTATTTATTGCACTTAAGATATTCGTAATCAGGCATGTCAAACTCAGGCCCAAGGGCCAAATCTGGCCCGCAAGACAATTTTTAGAGGTCCCTAAAATTACTTTAAATTGTTATTATCAAATTGCACCATTGATGATTATGGGCAACCAAAGCATGTTAAAAATCTATAAACAAGCAAATGTACACATTTATTCTACAATTTTAAGTCATCAAGTTGAATAGTTAAATACAAAACAATGTGTTTAACTTTTATAATAGTGAAACTCATGTAGCATGAAATACATTCAGTTTGTAACAATAGTAATTATGAAAATAAAAAAAAGCTTTAATTTTTTGGGTCCCCGTCCTTTTCCTATAGTTTTTATTCGATCCCTGTCCACAATGAGAGTGACATTCATGCGCGAAATCTTATTCACTTTTTAACATGTTAGCACCATTCCTGTTGTTTGCACCTTTCCTGTCTTTCAGCAATCCTATTGATGCCGAGTCTAAGATATACATTTCTCCACTACATGAGATTAATAAAGTTTTATCTTATCTGATCTTTGAGCAGAAAGTTCCGCTTTACAAATACCAAACAAGAGAAACAAAGTTATTGTCTATGTCTGTACGTCTGGGAGGGTCCCCACAGAACAGTCAACTCCTTTATATCAGAAATCCAAAACAGGCGAATTCTCTAATGTCAGTCGGATCCCTGACACACGGCACAGTTGGAATGAGACTGATCAAACGTGAAACCAAAGTTGAACTAATCCGGTCGAGATTGATGTGCAAAAATATTAAAAGCTGCTGGAACAATCATATTCGTTCCTCTTTTATACTTGGCTCTCTGATGTTTTCCCAGTAATGTGACGACTTTCAGATCTCTGTCATCCCATGTCACCATCACAAAGCCAGGTTTGAAGTCCATATGGCAGGAGTCACTGCGTCCCCACAGTCCAGACCCGTTTAAGCTCCTTGTGTTGGTGTATAAGCAGGACTCGTGCCAAAGAGACTGGCTTAGGCCTCGCAGCAGACGGTCAATGCTTTTTTCATTTATTTATTTTTCTTGCGCAGTAACGCTTCAGAGCACCTGCTGTGTGGACAGACTGTCAGTCACACGAGGAAGACCAATGGGCTTTGAGGGAGCAGGAGGGGCAGAGGTCAAGAGGCTACAGTCAGCAGAGCCGTGGTCTGGAACATGAACACGCTGCTCTTTTGTTTTAGGGGAATATCTCCACTGCTTTCATCACATACAGTGGTACGTCCAAAACAGAGCAGTCAAAGGCCAGCTGCACCCGAGGGGACATGCAAACCTATACGGGTCAACTATAGAGACTTTCCTTTGCTGTATAGCCCTAAATCACAACAGCTCAGAGAACTTTACAAGCTGTTGACTCGCCAACACAGATCAGAGAATCAAAAAGCTCAAACACAGTAAATGCAACTACTTACAACACAGAACCATTGGTCCAAAAAGGGGCAGATGACCAATGTCCATATATGTTGATAAAGTCCATGAATGTTGGGTGTCCTGGATCATCACCACTGTCCTCAGACCCTCTTAAAACCATTTTAGTAGTGTAAACTGGATAAACATTTTCTTACAATGTCCAGCTTGTTATAGTCTGTAGTAAAGTTATCTATAGCTATAGCTATAACACGCAACAAAACAACATTTATCATTTAACCCTTCAAACACCAAAGTGGGAGAATTGCAACATCAGCTCCTAAATCTGAAACCCTCTGTTAGGTATACAACAATCTGGCTTCCCACAAACATTTCCAATATTATGTGTATTAATGTTAAGGATTTTGGTGTGGGTGAGGAGCTGAATTGCATTGGATGAGTTTGGTGTGGGGATAAATTCAATAACTGCACCTTCCTAAAGTACTCAAAGAATTTCAAAATGTAAACAAGAGTTGACAGTGGATTGATGTCACTCTTTGTCCTCAGCAAAATTAAGTCTGTTGAAATATGAGAGTTAAACATCTAATTCATGGAGCCAAGTTCCATATTTGGAATTCTGTGTCTATAGCAACCGAAGACGAGTGAATCAGGAGCGAGGTTTGCCCCTTCCCGCTCGCACTGAGCAACGAGGCGTTCGCTGGAGCCAACTTCAGTGAAATAAGGAACCTGTCAGCTGTTATTGTTGGTATAGTGTCTGAATTTGTGCTTTAAACCGTATCTTTGAAGTCCAGTCACTGAGAAGTGGGATGTGGGTTTAACAATAAGAATACCTCGTGCTTACTTCCTATTGGGAGAGTGCAGGCAGGCTTTGTCAACTTAAACAGGCCTAAACCCTAACCCTGATGTTTTAATCGAAACATCAACTGTATGACAGGTTCCGTAGATTGAGAAACATTCCTCAATACTGCAAATTCCACCCAGCTGATGTTCCAACTCTGCTGCTGTGACCTAAAGTGCTGTTGTATTGTATTACTATTGTAAGCTACTTTTATAATGTGTATTTTGTTTATATGGATGGATGTGTTTCTGCTGCTACTGGGGACCTTAATTTCTCCTACGGGGATCAACAAACTATCTAAATTCCTACTGATTCTCCAAAAAAAAGAACAAAGCATGTGCATTTAGCGCTTGCTTTATTCTTTTGTTTGAGCGCCTGCATCATGGACAATGGCAGATTGTGATCACACGCTGTTAGAACTAATAATAGCAAAATTGCCTTTGCTTGTTTTTATAAATACAAATCCAATCATTGGTAATCAAGCGGCCATTGACATTCTCTGTGCCTGCCTTGACACCAGATGGTAAGCCATTTCAGTCCTTGTTTATCTCTCTTGGCTGCACCCTGAACGGCGTCGGTCGGCTGCTGTGAGACAGATCTCGCCCACCTCTAAAGATGGCACGGAGAGGTCTGCCACGTCAACTCAAATGAATGTAGACGCATTTATGAGACGCGGGCCCGTGTTTACAGCCATAATTCCTCTCTGCGGGGGACATGACCACGGTGCAGCCCTGCGTATAGATCATCCGTTAAATACTTCTTATCCCTCACGCTCCTCTCCTCAGCAGAGCACGGGCTAATTACTCCTGGGATGCTTTTGCGCTAATCTACATGTTTGGGCTTCTCCGCTGATGTGCGCTGAGATGGATGCCTTTGTGCTGCTGTTGTCCAGGTTTTTTTTTTTCTTTGCCTTTGCTGCGCTGCTGATGAAGATACATCTCTCCGCGATGATGTATGAGCGATAAGCCACCGTGAGTCATTCTTGCAGGGGAGCGAGGGAGCAGAGGAGGAGCAGACAGGAGCCACAGAGCCCCTGGGCCTGGTAATTGTAATGGCGTCAAATGAAGAAGGTCGTTACTGTTAATGTCTTTCAGGGTATTTCACACTATTTGTTATGGCTTTTATACTGGGGGGCAACGTCCAGATTACACACGCACTTAACTATAACATTTGGCAAATGAAAATACTGAGGACTCACTGAAGACTGATGACCTAACTTGACTTTGAAAGAACAGGGCTGGGGCTGATAGTGAAGTGGATCTTGTTTTGTTGTGGCTTTTGCAGAATAAATAAAGTAAAGTTTTATTCATGGATTAACCCTTTGATGGTTTCCTCAACTATTTGGTGGATCACTTTTTGAGTCACCAAATCTGCTGAAATCAACCTCATTGGGGCATCTCCATTGATTTTAGGCTTATTTTTTAGCATCAAACTGCATCTCAATCGTTTGGTAAAGGTCTTTAAAAAAAAAAAA
>JAPMNZ010927505.1:0-10769 GCA_029875035.1 Pomatoschistus microps
TAAGTTAGAGCAGCTTTAATCCACTATCTCTTCCTCTCTCCTTGTCTCTCCTCTCTTATCAATTCCTCTGTAGGAGTACCAGGCTCAGCTTGTGGAGATGCAGGAGACCATCAGACAGTTGGAGGAAGACCTGTCCGCCGCCCGCCGCCGTAGTGACCTGTACGAGTCGGAGCTGCGGGAGTCCAGACTCATGGGGGAGGAGCTAAAGCGGAAGGCTGTGGACTATCAACAGCGGATCGTCAAGGTGTGTGTATTTGTTCTCTCCGCTCTTATGTTTCTGCGTGTATCATGCGACTTATTTGTTCTAAAAATAATCAGAACAAGTGAAATCCTTAAAGTAGAAGGTATATGTTTTATGGACCAGAGAAAGACACTAGAGCAAAAGATACGGACCAGAAAGAGTCCTCTGAACTAATCTTTGCTTTACAGACAAGCCACAAAAGATTTCTTGTGGCAGTGAAACAGCGAAAGGTTAACCGTGAGATAGGGCTAGGCGATATGGCAAAAGTGAAATCTCAATTTTATTTTGTGCTTTGGACAATTTCAATTCTAAATTGATTTTCATTAAAGTCACCGTAGACAGACTTTGCCCTTAAAAATATTTTTTGATCTTTCCGCTCAATGTTGAAGTTTCAAAACCATTTTTATTTTGTTTCCCCCAATACGTGTTATAAAAGTCTTGTACAGACTGTACTGATTTTGCAAGTATAATTCATGTGCTGCTGGAACTCCCACAATATCCTTCATTCCATTTCACAATTTTCACATTTTTCACAAATTAGATTTTTTCAAAAGCCGATTAATTGCTAAACTAAATTTGATTTATTGCCCAGCCCTACCGTGATGCAGTGAGCGACCAGTGTACAAGATTTTAACTCCCATCTAAACTCTAAAATATGCGTGGTTTTGGGTGTGCATTTGTGTTTCAGGCTAAAGAACAGGGCAAAGCTGAAGTGGAGGAGCTGCTCAGCAAACTGGAGAAGGTATGATGCCACGCCCACTCTAGCCTGACCACGCCTATTCTCGTCTGACCTTTGGGTTCGGATAGATTTAAAATAATGACTTTTCGTTTTTAGACAAATTCTGAGCAACAGGTGAAGATCCAGGAGCTGCAGGACAAACTGTCCAAGGTCAGAACATCCTTCCTCTCCTCCCTCACCCTTTTCATCCCCCCCTTGTTTTATCTGTCAGAATCATGTCCTCCACCTGAAATCTGGTTCTCTCTGGTTCTACTCGGGGAGCAGGCGGTGAGGGCGAGCTCAGAGGCCACAGATCTGCTTCATAATGTCCGCCAGGCAAAAGAGCGACTGGAGATGGACCTGGAACGACTCAAGGGAAAGAATGACAACAACGACACACTACGGAAACGACTGCGAGAAACTGAGGTATCACACACACACACACACACACACACACACACACACCAGTGTTTAAGACCACGTCATCTCAGTGATTAAGACCACGATACCCCAGTGTTTTAAGAGCACACTTGAAATTTGAAAACACGTTTGGAGATTATATCAGATGGCCTCCCGTGTCAGCAGGAGGGCAGGAAGACGCTGCAGAACCAGGTGAAGCGTCTGGAGATGGTGGAGAGGCGGGAAAATAAACTCAAAGACGAAATTACCACCAAGTCCCAACAGATTCAACAGATGGCTCACAAAATACTGGTGAGTGCTGCTTCTGCTACTGTTACTGATGCTACTGCTGCTGCTACTGTGTAACTTTAAAATAGACTATAATATAATGTTGTGCTCAGAGATGTGTGTTGCTACAGTGATGGCTGTGTGTTGCTACAGTGATGGCTGTGTGTTGCTACAGTGATGGCTGTGTGTTGCTACAGTGATGGCTGTGTGTTGCTATGGTAATTGACTGCATTGCCAAACTACTAACTTTCATTTGTAATTTATCTTTACAAGCTGGAGTTTTCCCAGAAAGAAGGAAATTTGCTAAAGTTTTTCCTCGCTTCAAAAATGGTGATAAGCACAGTTTCAATAATTACAGACCTGTATCACTTCTCTCACAATTCTCCAAAATTCTTGAAAAACCCACCTTGGCCTGACCCACCTGGTACAACAGACCTGTAAAACCTGAGGCCGACTTCAGAACCACCTCCAAAACCTGAAGTTTTCCTGAAATTAACGTCTGCAGAATGATTGATATCTCGGCCTCTGTAGCAGATAGAAACATAATTTTAAAAGAATTTGAGAGCTGAGACTTGTGGCTTTCAATAAGAATGCAGTGTATAATTATAAACCTTCAGTAGAATAAAACAAAAATTATACTATACTATACTATATAATAATTCTCATCACAGGTATATCTTGATGCATTTCATTGGTCAAGAGAATTGATCAGTGAAGAGAATAAGTCAAAAAAAGACGTGTCCGCTTTCCCGGCCTTAAAGGTAGAAACGCGGGAATGCGTTCCCGGCCTCAATGGGTTAATCAATATGGATTTAGAAAACAGCGATCAACTGGATTGAAATTCTCGATGCAACTGAAAGAAAGGAATATATTGTGGGGGTATTCATTGATCTGCATCCATTAATGTATGATGAACTGTTGCTGTTAAAACTGCAGGGATATGGTGTCTGGGGGGCTTTTTATTCTGTTTATCAATGACATCTGTGAATCATCAAACATCTTACTATTCTTGTTGTTTGCTGATGACACAAGTTTATACCACTCTGGAAACAATTTAAGTGACAAACATGTAACCACCGAAAAGGAAATGGTCAAAGTAAGAAATTGGACAATAAATTAAGCTTAAACTGGGATAAAAAGAAATGTATGATTTTTGGGAACAGGGTAAAAAAAGACATCTCTAATTGCCATCGATGGAGTAAGCATCAAAAGAGAAACAGCGGAAGATTTTAGGAGTCATTCTGAACGAAAAGTTAAACTTAATAACTGTGTTAAAAGTAAAATAAGTAAAAGTAATTTTTACAGAGCTAAATATTTAATTGTAAGTCCCTCCACATAATGTATTGCTCCTTGATATTGCCATATTTGACATATTGTGCCGAAGTCTGGGGAAACACGTATACTACAAACATAAACAAAAAAAGTTATTCGAATCTTAAACAAAAAGGGTTTCAGAGAGCACACAAATAACTTGTTTATAAAATCCAGACAACATAAGTTTAAAGATCTGGTTGATCTTATAATCTTATAATAGAGGTTCGAATTTATATCACAGGACTTAAACCGTAGAAGAAAATATGATTTAAAAACTGCATTTGCAAGGAAGTGTGTGTCTGTATTTAGTTTTCGATTATGGAACGCTCAGAGTGACTCACTGAAATGTGCATCTAATATCTTCTATTTCTTTTTAAATGAATAAGAACAAAATGATGACTGAATAGGAAGAAAACGAAAATATTTAAGTGTGCAGTAAGTTCGCTAGATTGGGTGAAAATGTTAAAATGTCTTTGGTTTAAAAGGCTTTGTGTCTTACTTTTGCTCCTTTTTGTTGATGTTGCACAAATGTAAAGGGAATATACATGATGTAAGTATGTAATATGGCATGGACAAATAAATAATGTCTCAAAGGGACCTGTAATTTAACATATATGCATTAATATAATTTAACATATTACGTTTGAAACAGTATTCGTCAGCTGTAGTTTTTGGAGTGTGGAAGATATTAATGTATTGACTTTTTTTTTTTTCATTTTGGAATTTCAATTTACAAGTAGGTTTCAATTTTTGTTTACATTTAACTGCAGAAAAAACATTGATGATAATTTTCTAAAACAACTACGATCAGGATGTACAGAGTTTAATACTTTGGACAAATCCTGGTGAGAACAGGATTAAAGTCATTATGGAGTTAATGCTACTAATGCAGCTAATTCTATCAGTTCTACGATTACTACGACTACAAATACTACTTCTGCTACTACAACTACTACTTCTGCTACTGCTCCTCTAACTACTGCTGCTACTATTTCTTCTGCTACTACTACTACTACTACTGTGGCTACTACTGCTGCTGCTTGTATTCTGAGTTTGAGCATGAGCCGCTTCAGCCTCAGGGAGCTGCACCTCTTCCATGTGAGCGAGGATTACAGTCAAATATTTTGAATCAAACCATGAGACATTTACTTTGCATTTTCATGTTTCAGATTTTGTAAACAAAATCTATAATAAAAAAATGAGATGTCTCATGAGTTCCTGGTTCTTGTGTTCAGGAGCTGGAGCAGAACCTCCGTGAGGCTCAGTCTACGGCTCAGAGGATGGAGACTCAACTCCTGCAGAAAGAGCTGCTGTTTGAAGACAAGATCAAGGTAAGAACCAGCCAGGGGAAGTAACAAATATGTAACTAACCACAAGGAGAAGTAAACACCAGCCAGGGGAACGGAGTGCTCTCAGATCCTCGAGGCCCAGATGGAGCTGGTGTGTGGTCAGATTTCACACAAAGTATTTTCTCAGGTCCTAGAGGCCCAGATGAAGGTCGATCTTGCAGAGAAAGACACTTTAGAAACTCGACGAGTTCAACAGGAAACGGAGACGAGAGAAAATTGCAAAGTGATCAGCGAACAGAAGGCCGTGAGTACAAGTACTGCTGTTACTACTACTACACAACTACTACTGCTGTTGCTACTATTATTGTTACTGCTGCTACTACTACTACTTCTATTATGACTGCGACTACTTGCTACTGCTACTACTATGTCTACTCCTACTACTACTTATTTTCATGTTTTTGCAGACGATCAATGCCATGGACTCTAAAATGAGGAATCTGGAGCAGCGAATTGCTGAACTGTCCGAGGCTAACAAGCTAGCGGCTAACAGTAGCATTTACACTGAGAAGAACATGTGAGTGTGTAGCTAACCAGCTAGCGACTAACAGTAGTATCTTAAACGCAGATTTAGAGCCCTCTCCTGTATGTGTGTCTGTAGGAAAGCTCAGGAGGAGATGATCTCCGAGCTCCGGCAGCAGAAGTTCTATCTGGAGTCTCAGTCGGGGAAACTGGAGGCTCAGAACATGAAGCTAGAAGAACATCTGGAGAAGATCAGCCAAGAGGAGGTCACGAGGAGGAGCAGAGTGACTGAGTTGGAGACACGGCTGAGGGAGGTGAGGAGGAGCAAAGTGATAGATCTCGGAGTGAGCCAGGGTGGGGAAGAGGATAACTATGTCTAACTATTGTGTCTCCTTCAGCTCGGCCTCCAGCACGAGGAGGAGAAGCTTCAGATCAAACACCAGCTCTCAGATCTGAACATCTCCCTCCAGGAACGAGAGTCACAGATTAGCAGCCTCCAGGCAGCAAGACTGGCCCTGGAAACCCAACTCCAGCAGGCCAGGGAGGAGCTGGAGGAGACCACAACAGAGGCTGAGGAGGAGATCACTGCTCTGAGGGTAAGTAGGAGAGGGGAGGATGAGGGTCTGGTAGAAGCAGGCCAGGAAGGAGCTGGAGGAGACCAAGACAGAGGCTGAGAAGGAGATTACTAGGTAAGGAGGTGAGAGGATGAGGAGACCACTGCTCTGAGGGTAAGGAGGAAGAGATTTACTGCTCCTTCTCCTCTCACCTGTCATCTTGTGTTTTGTTTCAGAATCACAGAGATGAAATCCAGAGGAAGTTTGACACACTGAGAGAGAGCTGCTCTGTGAGTCACACAAACACACCAGGATACAAACACACACATTCAGCCTCTCTCGCGCCTCCTTTCATGTGACAGTAGTCTCTCTTGCACCTCCTTCAGCTGCCTGAAGTCTATTACTCCTTCTGCAGGTCATAACAGAGCTGGAGGAGCAGCTCACTCAGATCTCTCAGGAGAACGCAGAGCTGAACAGACAGAACTTCTATCTCTCCAAACAACTGGATGAAGCTTCCGACGAGACAGAGGAGCGTCTGCACTTGAGCGAGGAGGTACAGGAACTGCGAAGGGAGGCGCACGAACGAGAGGCGCACTTGAGCAACCACAAGCAGGTGAGGAGGTGCATCTGAGCATTTACAAACTCTCTGGCCACTCTCTGGTCTCTCTGTTCTCTCTCTGGCCTCTCTCTGGTCTCAATTATATCCTTTTTTCCTTATCAGAACATTGAGACCCTGAAGACCACCTGTACAATGCTGGAGGAGCAGGTGGTGGCGCTAGAGAGTCTGAATGATGAGCTGCTGGAGAAGGAGCGGCAGTGGGACATGTGGAGGTCTGCTCTGGAGGATGAGAAGGAGCAGGCTGAGAGAAGGAGCAGGGACCTCCAGAGGACCCTGGAGGAGGAGAGGAAGAACAGGTGAGAGCTAAGAACTAGGAAGAAGAACAGGGACCTTCAGGGGACCCTGGAAGATTAGGAGGGAAATGGGTGAGAACGAAGAACCAGGAGGAGGAGGCTGAGAGGGGAAGGAGGAACCTCCAGAAGACCCTGGAGAAGGAGAGGAGGTTCACTCTGTGTTGTGTGTGCAGGCTGCGTGCGGACCAGCGCAGTTCCGAGTCTCGCCAGGCGGTAGAGCTGGCGGTCAAAGAGCACAAAGCAGAGATCATGGCTCTGCAGCAAGCGCTGAAGGAGCAGCGGCTGAAAGCCGAAAGTCTGTCAGACACCGTGAGTGATCAAACTGTATTAGATGTATATGAGGAGTGTGACATCACCACAGTGTTAGCATATTTTTTAAGTGACCAATTTAAACATGAGATAGCTGGAGCTAGTTTCCTTATAAGGGCATTTATTAGTCTAGCGCCGTAAAACAGAAGCGGAAGTGTTGCTAAGGCAAGATGGAGTTTCCCCATGATTGAAGCCCTCGGATTGGGCTCATATCTGATTTTCAAAGACAATACCACAATATAAACACCAAGATCGCAGTGAGCGTTAAACCAAATTGGTGAGTGTTGTACATAAAATTCATTGGGAGACAGGGAGACAGAGCAAGCAGATTGTTGAGTTTTTGTTGTATGTTCTTTCAGTTCTTGTGCTAACCCTGTGTGTGTGTGGATGTGTTCAGCTCAACGATCTGGAGAAGAAACACACTATGTTGGAGATGAACGCTCGCAGTCTGCAGCAGAAACTAGAGACAGAGAGGGAACTGAAGGAGCGGCTCATGGAGGAGGTGAGAAGGACAGGCGGAGGAAAAGACTAAACTCACCAGGGCCCGCCTGGTGGTGGACTGTGGTACTGCACACTAAACTCACCTGTTGCATGTTCTCCCTGTGCAGCAAGCCAAGCTGCAGCAGCAGATGGACCTCCAGAAGAACCACATCTTCAGACTGACACAGGGCCTTCAGGACGCTCTGGACCAAACAGACCTTCTGAAGAGTGAAAGGAGCGAGCTGGAGCTGACCCTAGAAAACATGCAGGTACCGACTTCCAACCAGGTCCGAACCAGGTCCGAACCAGGTCCGAACCAGGTTTGAACCAGGTCTCAGCCAGGTCTCAACTCTGTCTAAAGCAGGTCTGGTCTCTTTCAGGCAGTGTATTCACATGAGAAAGTGAAGATGGAGGGAACCATCTCCCAACAAACCAAACTCATCGACTTCCTGCAGGCCAAGATGGACCAGCCGCCCAAGAAGAAGAAGGTAATATTCTACTGCTCCCTGTCTGCTATGCTTTAGTTATCTCAGATTGGTCTGCTTTGGTGTGCTTTAGCCTGATGTGGTCTCTGTCCTTAGGGGATCTTCGGTCGTAAGCGGGAGGATGTTGGCACCACCACAAATGGAGCGGTGACTCCTGTGCCTGTGCCAGCTGTGCCGCTGCCGTACGCCGACATGAAGCTTGCCCTGGAACGAGAGAGGAGCCGCTGTGGAGACCTGGAGGAGGCTCTACAGAGGATGAGGATGGAGCTGAGGTCTCTGAGAGAACATGGTAGGTACATACACCTGGAGGAGGCTCTACAGAGGATGAGGATGGAGCTGAGGTCTGACCTCCATCTTCATCCACACACCTGTGTGTGTAGCAGCCCATTATAACGTGTGTTTGTCTGTGTGTGTAGCGGCCCACTATAAGGCCCAGGACTTGGGGCCCTCCACACCAGCTCCTCCTCGACACCCGGTCCTGATGAGCACCAAAAGTCCAGAGCATCAGCCCAACACAATCACTGAGGGTAACTATACACGCACAGACACACACCACACATACACACACACACACACTATGCACACACATACACACTACACACTTAAAGATCTTCCCTGCCTCTAAATTCCTTTTTCCTTCAGTGAAAAAAACCCATTCCAAGAGTGAGAGGTTAGGTTCGGTTGGGCTCGGGCCAAGATCTCCAGCTCTAATCCTGGCTTAGTCCTGGTTTAGTCCTGGTTAAGACCTGGTTTAGACTTCTTGTCTTTGAGTGTCTGGACCTGAGCCATAGCGGATGGATTTCAGAAGGCGGGGCCTTGTAAAAAAAAAATCCTTGTATTTGATTGGATAAATCACTTGTCCGTTATCTTGAATTACGTCGTCCTTCAACCACTCACATCGAAGCACACGACTCCCATGGATTGCCAAATGCCGGCAAGATTTTCCAGGCCAAAACCGCAAGAATGCCCAAAAAAAAACACTATGATTTTATGGCTAAAAACGTAACGTAATCAACTTGGGCTATCATGATTCTGTTTATTGTCTTTCTGTTTAATTATTACCTACAAGTCTCTTGGAAAAAGGTATTCGGGAAACCACCCAACCTGGCAACTCCGCTGCATAGACATGTAAACAGGAACACAAACTAGTACTTAAAACACACTTTACACGAACATTTGACTCTTAAAACACACAAATAACAACATGGAACCATCAACATCTCGCCTCACATTGCATTAAAAGTGACATCCGTGTCTTAATTTGTTCGTATTAAAACTTTTTTAAACATTCGTGGTCCGCCATCTTGGATTGCTTTTGCTGCTGCGTGAGACACGCTTGAGAAGGCGGTGCAAACCCAATATAACACCGGCAATCCTGATTGGTTGATTATTTTCTGATCTGCTGAAAGAGTTTGGTATGGCCGCGATACCAGACCCTTGTGGGTGAAGCGAAACGCCTCTGGTGAAACATGGCGGAACTACAAGTGTCTGGCAGAGTCAGGCTACTGGTTCTGAGCTCTGACTGCAGATGCTGGTCCGTCTTTACCAGAGTCCGATGATACATACAGTACGTTGCAGAAAAGCTCTCCTCCGAACTGTGTGATGTCACACATCAGATTCAGCACAGAGCTGAGGTTTAAGTGCTCTTCTGTTCTCTTCTTTCTCCTCCTCATAGAGAAGCGGAGGGTCACGTTTGAAAGTAAGTCCAACCTGCTGCATGTGCATGTGGTCATGTGATCAAACCCCAACAGAAGAGCTGTTTAGAACTGACTGCAGCTGTTTTCACTGGTTTCTCTCTTTCAGAAGCAAGCCGGCGTGTTCCGCACCTCGTCCCTCACCGCTTCAGTGTTGCACTTAACATGCGCGCTGCTAAATGTGCTGTGTGTTTGGACACGGTGCACTTCGGACGCCAGGCGGCAACATGCTCAGGTCTGTACCTCACAGAGACTGGATAAGTACAGAGAAAAGGTCTATCACTCATAGTACCTGTCTCACGTGCTATGAGTGGGCTTTCTCCCCATTTGCCCTCTCACCTCCTCTTGTTCCATAAATGCTCTCTTTCTCTTTTGACAGAATGCCACCTCCTCTCTCACCCCAAGTGTTCCCCTTGTGTCACCACCTCCTGCGGACTCCCTGCTGAGTTGGCGTGTCACTTCTTGGAGGAGCTGAGTCGAGATCAGATGTGTTCTCCCGTACAAATGAAAGACGAGGCCAGTGGGCAGGAGGCCAGTGGGCACGTGCGGCTTGAGGGCTGGATGAAGCAGCCGCGGTAAGACACTGACTCGTGTCCTCTGATCCCTCACTACTTTCCTGACCGCTGTCCTGAACTCTGTATTGTTTTGTTCTAGGAACGGGAAGCGTGGGCAGCAGGGATGGGAGCCCAAGTACGTGGTGTTAGACGGAACTAAAGTGTCAGTTTACGAGAGCGAGCCCCACGAAGGTAACACATACACACAGAGAAACACACATACAGTGGGGCAAAAAAGTATTTAGTCAGCAACCAATTGTGAAAGTTCTCCCGCTTACAAAGATGAGGAAGGCCTGTAATTTCAGTCTTAGGTATACCTCAACTATGCGATTTTTGCTCACCGCTCTTGTGATAGTTTTGACCCCATGGGGTGAGCTCTTGCGAGGCTCTTGCCCACAGTTGATTTCTTCACACCAAGCAGATTCAGTCTTCCCAGCCTTGTGCAGGTCTACAATTTTGTTCCTGGTGTCCTTTGACAGCTCTTTGGTCTTGGCCATCGTGGAGTTTGTAATGTGACTGTTTGAGGTTGTGGACAGGTGTCTTTCATACTGATAACCAGTTCAAACAGGTGGCAGATAAGTTCTTAAAAAATCCTCATGTGATTTTCGGGGTTTTTTTTCTCATTGTCGGTATAGTTGAGGTATACCTATGATAAAAATTACAGGCCTCCCTCATCTTTTTTAAGTGGGAGAACTTGCACAATTGGAGACTGACTAAATACTTTTTTGCCTCACTGTATATACAGAGACACACAAATGTCCTTGTGAGAACCGACAAAGAACATAGTTCTCTTACACATACACAGACAATCCCAGACACACACACTCGCACTAACAGACTGTGTATCTGTGTTAGTGCATATGTATGTCTTTATGGGGTCAAACGTAGAATGCAGATGAGCTAGTAGAACATAATAAGCACATTTCGTAACCATTTCACTTCAGAGAGTAAAACCTGTCTGTGTTCACAGACGGAGCTCCTCCTCAGCAGGAGGTGCAGCTGTGCGTCTC
>JAPMNZ010927506.1:0-10920 GCA_029875035.1 Pomatoschistus microps
ATTCCTGAGAACGGGAAAAGTCCACAACCTTGTGTTTCTGGAGCCACTCTGGATACAGAAGCCACTCTATCGTACGGTTGTGGTCAGATCGGATCTTTCGAAAGGTCAATTGCTTCATATTCCTGCTCTTCCACAGAACTTTGTATCAAATGATGATATTGAAGGATGTCTGTAGTAAGGGTGAATTGATTATTAAATGATGATATAGTAACTGGTGTTTTGAGAAATAAAAATAATTCTGTGCATATAGGTTTAGTGAAAATGGATAATTACTATTGAGGAAAAAGTTTATTATAACCAAATAAGGATATTTAAGTGATGTCTTTTCACATCTATTGTAGTAGCTGCCAAAAGTTGAACACAAGTCTCAGAAACAATACTGTAAATCAGCTTAAAATATTCACAGAAACTTGTTTGAAAATAACATTTTAAATCTTATGCAAAGATACGAAACATCAACTTGGCGTTAAATTGTGATTATATGTATTTTTTTCATTCTTGAAAGAACGATCACTTATAACTAACAATTATTTAGATAATTATAGCTCTAAAACTGACGTTGTGTCTTCAGGTACAAGGAAACAATCACTTTTCTAACATTAATTGCAATATAGATTTATTCTTCATCACAAAAGGTCTCGAAGTTTGTATTGTCATTTGGTT
This sequence comes from Pomatoschistus microps, assembly GCA_029875035.1. NCBI lineage: Eukaryota > Metazoa > Chordata > Actinopteri > Gobiiformes > Gobiidae > Pomatoschistus > Pomatoschistus microps. The sequence goes on from JAPMNZ010927506.1 coordinate 664, forward strand.
CTCAATTGTAAAGCAGTCCAACCTCAACTATTCATCTGAGGAACATTTCATCCTTTCTTACTCTCTGACTACGTTTTATCTCAACAGAAGCTCACTTAGTGTGTAGATCATAATGAGCTGCTCTAAACCTGCTGTGAAAGTGTAAACATGGACCACCTGTCCCATGAAACCGCACAGAGCAGAGATGTAATCATATTCTGCATCAGCTGTAACATTCTCTTTGACACATATGACGATATTCTTTCCTACACCTTGGAAAATTATACACGAGCAATTTAATTTAATTTCAATCATATACATTTTCTTAACATACATTTTGATGCGTAGTAAATATTAAACCAGTTTCACTTGAAATAAATGCATACATTCTGATAGTGCAGGCTACGTTAAGTTGATTACACAGTAAGTGTTGATGAGGTTTACAACTCACTCTACCCCTATCTTATCTGTGTTTGCATTTGTTTTCTTACTTAAATCAGTATTTCTGGTGTATCATTTATTTGTGTTTCTTTGTTTATTTAACAGAGTACAAGGAGGCATTCCTGCTGTTTGACAGGACTGGAGATGGAAAGATCAGCTTCTCTCAGTGTGGGGACGTCATGCGTGCCCTGGGGCAGAACCCTGTCAACGCAGAGGTGCTCAAAGTACTGGGGAACCCCAAGGCTGAGGGTAAGGGAACAACATATACTTGTTCTTGTTCATATCTGTTGATGATAAACCTTATGGCTGATGAAAGCTCCTTGTCTTTCCGCAGAGATGAATATCAAGATGTTGGACTTTGAACAGTTTTTGCCCATGTTCCAAGCCATTGCCAAAAACAAGGATCAAGGTTCCATGGAAGATTTTGTTGAGGGACTGAGAGTCTTTGACAAGGAGGGAAATGGAACAGTAATGGGGGCTGAGCTCCGCCACGTTCTTACCACGCTAGGCAAGTGCTTTATTTTAAAGTAGACAAATGCTGCTTATATGTGACATTGTCTCATGTATGTTCCATTTCATAGGGGAGAAAATGACAGAGGAGGAGGTGGAGATGCTCTTGGCAGGACACGAAGATGCAAATGGGTGCATCAATTATGAAGGTAACACATGAAACTCATGGGTATAGTTGACATTACTGCCCTTTTTGTCCATAATTGGATCATTGCTGTGTCACATTATTTTTAAATATATACTCCTCTCAATGTGACATTGGATCCGTCCTATTTATTAAAACCGTGCTTCCCAAAGTTTGGTCCAGGGTAAGTAAGTAAGTCAACGGGGCCACCAAAGATTGTCTTCATAACAAGATGTTGAGGATTAAATCAACACATTTGGAAAACATTCCTACATAAATGCACCTAATTGAATAAATAATATTTGTTTAAGTAATTTCGTATACATTTCAAAAGACGGCTGAATTAAAACCTTACATGGATGATTGGAATTGACTGCTAATTGTTTGGAATTGATTGTCTTGTGCTATTCTCGATGTGTGGACATACAAATTTGACATGTATATTTTTAAACAGTTTTTTCCTTTTACAGCGTTTGTGCGTCACATCCTCTCAGGCTGAGGCTGGTATGGGTTTTGGGTATATCATGAGTTGGTACTGCCAGGCTTTCCTACTTTTTATAGAACACACTACATGCATCACTCATCAGCCATGTTAACCTCTGCTTCTAAACATTGGCCGTATCTGGCGTGGAAAGGGGAAAGCCTGGTGGTCTGTCCCCATTTAGTAGTGAGACTGTAGCCACATGTAGCCTCCCGCTCTGTTTCCTGCAGCCCTCTGCCCTGGCCCTTGGCTGCATGGCCATCTGCATGTGTCGACGACCCCTTCGTTGAAAGAGGGTTTTTGGGCACAAAACAACGATATGGAACCAATCTGGTGTTCAGGGTCTACGTTAGTGGGTCTTCACAGTGGTGTTCACAGGCAGCTCCTCTGACCTGTTTGCATGTTTGCATTTCAAGCTCTATTTTGGCCCTTTGTGCAAAGGAGATCAGACATCACACAACATATTTAACAATGGTCACCAGCTTTGGGAGAGGGACCAGGCTCTTTCTACTAACCAGAGAAGTGCAGTCTATGGCTGTCTTGCTGATTTCCCTCTCTGTACTGATGGAAGTTGAAAATGTAGGTGGATGCTCCTGGACTGTAGCCTCCCCTTGGTCTATCCCTCTTTTCTATGCTTTGTAAATGGACGAAAGCATACAGAAAGGATTGCTTCTTTAACCAGCTTTGCTTGGATCATAGACATGGCCAAATGCTTTGGCTGAACCTGTTAGATGATTCCCTCCTGTTTTCATTAGTAATCTCTTCAACCCTGCTGTCATCTGGCTCTTTGTGTAAGGAATAAGTCTTATGTGTCCTCTCTCTGCTCTTTTCAGAACTGGTCAGGATGGTGATGAACGGCTGAAGTTGAGAAGAGTCTTACGTTTTTAGTATTTCTTTGCATTTGACCTTTTTATAAGTCACCACATGGACCCTTTAAACATTTCCAAATATTAATGTTTTCACTTAATTTAAGTGCCTTGACATTCCCTGAGTCACAAACGGACCTCACAAAATGCTCTGTGCTCGTTATTTTCAATAATGAGGGCAGCACTTTCTACTACTCTACTTGTACAATTTGAATCACATGCTGTAGTTATGACTACCTTTTGTGTCAGTAGATCCCAGATCTATGTACATTAGCAGCAACCTGCCGTTTCAAAGACACCCATACAGAAAATTGTATCATTATTGTAAAAAAAAAAAAAAAAAATATCATCCTCATAATTCATTTCAAAATGATGTCCATGTTTTTAAGTCACCCCATATATTTTCTGCATTAAAATAAATGTGTTTTGGAAACCAACTGTTGAACTGTGTAACTTTAAGCATTTTGTTTGTTGTATTCCTTGGTACCACAAGAGGCCGCCATTTACTTAAGATTGTTTAGACATTGACTGAGAGCGCTTTATGATGACTCGAGCCAATACAACCAGTGTACATAAAGATTGAATAAAACCGTTGTGTGTTCTTGTGGCTAACGTATTATAGTTTGCAATCCCTGGTTTAAGTTTCATGTTCAAATGTCTTGAATTTGATGACCAAGCTATACCCAAATTTTAAAAGAATTGGTGACTAACTGGTCAAATGAGCAGTAAGAGGCAGTGTGGCGGCTCCCTGACCTTTTCCTTTTTTCTCTCAACAGCCACAAATATTTCCCCTCATTAGACGGCGCAGCTATTGGAGTACAGGCTTATGTGTGGTGGGTTCAGGGGGTGTCATAGTCCAGTGCTGAATAGCTTGTCCACTAATTACTTGGTGTGTGTGTGTATATGTGTGTGGTCGATGGAAGTCAAGGCTATTGATTATTTTAATCCTCCTATTTGTGAGTCTGTGATCCTCGTGGCTCTGCATTCGACAGGGGAATCACTAATGGGCCTCAGCGCAGCCTGTCTCAGACCTCTCTCTGTCCAATTAACTTTCAACTGAAATCTGCCAAAGAGAGAGCAGAGAAGGGAGCCGGGGGCTGGGCCCCGTAGTAACATCCTCCTTGACCAGCAGCAACAGATAGGATATAGGAAGACCCTTATACAAATACCTTATGTCCAAATTTATCCACACTAAATCTTTGAAGTGATTGTTCTCTCTTTTCATACCAGTATTCTTGTTTGTCAAAAATAAAACTGTCGTAGAATAAAATATTTTGTCCTGGTATTTGCTGCTTGTGAATCATGAGATTAGTTCAATGTACTATTTTTAATGTTTTTCTCTGACACGGTAAGGCATATTGGAAATCTATGACTGAGCAGCTACAGCCTGTACCCCGCTTCTGTCACTTCGATCCTGACCCAGTCTCAAACATTTTTCACTTTTAGTGGTCACTTCAAATAAAACTGATTGGGATTGTCTGTCGAAGTCACCTCCGATTCATACATGCCTTTATTTAGTGCGACCGTCAACAGAGCTGTGTCACAGAAAATACTGGATAGGGTATATTTTTAATATCAATATCTGTTCAATCTATTTAACATCTAAGATAGTCCATCTTTTGATAAACTGCGTACACACAATGACATGTAAAAATAAATGACAATGTGGTATTAGAAAATCCATCTATGAGGTATACAACATTTTGAACTAAAACAGGAGGTCACATCCACTCATTTTGTAAATACAAAAAACAATTAAAAATGCACTTTGAAATATTGTACATTTGCAATTGCCATTCATAGAATAAGAATAAATAAAATAAACATTTATCCCAGTGGCAATAAGGGCCATATACTGTCTGCATTTATTATCCATCTAACATTTTGCATAATAATTTGGCATTTATGTATGAAAGAAACATGGCAAGACAGTGTATGGATTTAGCTTACAATATGCCTTGGCTTCACCAATTAGATTAATGGTACTCTTGACACCATTATTGCATTAAACACAATTAGAATGCTTCTGCTCAATATGTTCTGATACAATGACATTTAATGTGAGAGACATTGATTCTTTTAAAGATATTTCAGAGCCACAACGTGCAGTCATTTTGTGCACCTACACTGTACAGATTCATACATTTAGATTCCGACTGGAGGTGCATTTCAAAGCAGTTTGGCTCAGAATGATTGGTCCTTTGTGATGTGTGCATGCATTGGTTTTGTTTTCAGGGCTTGCGGTCAGTCGGGATAGATGAGAAAGCCAGAGAAGGTGCTGTACTTGTTGGTATTGCCTCCATGCACTTTGCCCCCGTCGAGTTGGACACACACCTCGTCCCCCACGTCCAGATGCAGGATCACGCTATTGGACGCGTAGTCGTAATTCTGATCAGCGTCCTGAGCGATGGCGCTGGCCCTCACCTGAGCGCACACAGACGCATTCACAATTAGATCAAACACTTCCAAATGTCACACTCCAGAGCACTGATTACAACTCAGAATACAGAATATGTATATATATGTCTTTGTTGTTTTCCTTTGTATTTCAATGCAAATATAATGTTTAATGGAAATATAATGGATTTTTCAAAGAACTCTACAACCTTTCTACAAAATATTTCCATTGATGACATTTTAATATGGGGCAAATTCTATTATATATTGCAATAGATATTTCTGTCAAATTTCTTAATTTCTAAATACGCAAAGTTATATAATCTATTGGCTATTTTTTAAGCATTCCACCTGCACCTTTTGTCTCACAATAAAATAATTCAATATTATTGTCCTTTGTGCATTGTATGTGACTTCAAACAGTCACTCATTTAATTGTGCACTAATGTAAAAGGAGAAAGGACTTTGGAAAAATCACTAGGAATTATATAGTTTTGTTTAAACTTGAGACACTCATATAATAATTTTTTTTTAAATGGCATCAGCTCCAAGTGGCCCACCTCATCCATCCATAGATGTAGGAGTGTGTGACTTTTGGCCCCAGAGGTGGACTAAGAACAGGGCCACTCCACCAGTTATTGATCTGCTATAGACAGGCTCAGAGCGGAGCAGCAGATGGGGATATGATTAGGATGTGCAGATAACCTCACTCATGGGGGAACACAGGTTTATCCATGAGGAGACCAGCTCAGGCCAGAGAAGCAGCCTCACTCTCCTCCAAAGCTATTGACCTGTTGCGTATGATCCTTGGCCGAACTCAATATGCATGATATTGAGTGGCCGGGCCTAAGCCAGACACCTCCATTTGCATGCGGCGTGCGAGCTGCGCCTTATTGACCCAGAAGCAGTGGATCTTTACTTGTTTGTTAACACATTTAATTGGGTTTACTCATTGGCGACATTTAAACACACATGCTTGCACTCAGTTACAGCTAAAACGAAAGCTCATTGTGCAAATATGGAAAAAAGTGGGAAGTTTGGGAACAAATGTAAAATGCGTAACTATGAACAACAACAATTGAACTATGAACAGCAACGAGCGAGAAAATTTTATGTTCTTTTGCTCCCTTATTTTGAGATTTGCCACAATAGAGCTTTCTCTGTGCTTAGTCTGTATATATTAACAATATTGGTGATATTAGTCATCTTTGGCTTCAGAAAAAAACTATCTAATATATGGGAATAGAGTGACATTTGTCTGCTTTTTGTTAATGTCGAATTCACTTCACACTGGAAAGTAGTAATTTAGGAAATTGTCACACTTCATTTTGAAGAATGAAATTGCCAACATATCAACTTAAACACATCTGATAATTCCCTTTAAAAAGTTGTCAAAAATCCATATTAGTAGTCACTAATTTGTCACACATTTGATAATAATTCGATAAATAATGTATAATGCCGCAAAAATACATTGTGATAGCTATTGTGTTGTAATAAGTACCTATAATTGTCAGTTAAACGCAATTTGTCTTTACTTGTCAGAGACATTTTATTGACCAAAAGACAATGACTCCCGTCCTGTCTGTATAGTTGTATCAATAATCCTGGAGAAGCAGTTGCTATTATGCGACACATGTCAGCTGTCAGTGGCCTTGTGACTGTCTCACTGTCCATCTGAGCTCGGAGCACTCAATCTCTGTCACCGTCCAGACAGGCCCCAGCGCCGCCATGACAGCCCCCAATCTGCAACTCAACTACCACCATGTCACCCCCATCACAGCAGCCTTTCTCCCCCACGAGCCCGTCTCATCTCAAAACTGCCAATCAACCACAACCAGTCATCAATTAGCATAATAAAAGATATCCTCAATTCCCCATATGTGCACTGATCAATTTGGCACATCCATCATTTAGTTGCGAGCACATACCTCTAATGTCACTATGATATTTGTATGCACATATTTTGTACAAATATGAAGATGTTTTATTGTTTAGTTATATGGATTCCACATTGCAATCAGAAATTCTTCCTGGAGTCTGTGTTCTCACTTGGACTTGAATCAATACTGTAACTTTCAGAAAGTGGCAAATCACCTCCATTGCCATTTTTATATTAAATATTTGGTTCAGTGCCCTCTCATTCTTCACATCCAAAAATAATAACAATTAAAAAAATGCTCTCTATAACATGGGGAGAATATGGAAACTCCACTCAGAATGGCCCTGTGTCTCCTGCTGGTTGAGCCAAATTAACCAATACCATTTAATTCATTACTATTACTGAAATAAATTATATTTAGGGAGATCTGCGTACCATTTAAAATGTGATGTATAAAGGCAATAATTAGTCTCTTCCTCACTGTCAGTCATGCTCAGCACCAATCACACGTCCCTTGTTCCCGTGCTAACGCACTGTGATTTAAAAATGGAAGAGCAGCAAAAGCTCTGTGGCAAAATTGTCCTATATTCCTTTAACAATCCGTCCAAATATTTTCATTCTGTTTGCATTCAAGTAAAATACTTAAATGTTGTAAATCCCCATAGAGCCGTCTTTCAAATCTTCTGTCATCTCTAAAGGTTATATTGTTGTTGTGCTTGACATGTGTCGTGACAGCCAATATCACATTTGCATCTTTGGCAGCTTCTGACAGTGATGCTGTTATTGTGACTGTGTATTGACACTGGGCATATGTCATCCTGCTCATTATTTTAACCAAACAGTGAAACAGAGGAGAGCTCCTCTCCATCTTGGCCATTCAACTCTGACCTCTTACATATAGATTTTTTAACGAGATAATATTTATCACAGCTAGATTTTGAGCTGTGTGATACTGTTTTGCGATGTACAGAAGATAGAATAATTCTTTCCATCTATTAATGCAGATGGGAAACAGACAGGGATAAGGGCTCCATGGTTGGATTAGGAGGAGAAGGCGATGGATACGACAGGAGGACGCAGGCTGATCCGAGCGAACTGGCAGCACACTGCACTGATCCTGAGCCAGGCAGGGCTGTGAGGCGTGAGGCAGGGGCCCCAGGGGCTCGCCTGTGGCTGTCTATGTCTACGCCTAGCCCTTTCATTATAGGCCTCTACTAAACGCTCTTGGGAGCTGAGGAGATGGGGTGCAGGGTGTTGGGGGGCAGTGGCAGTGTCATTTACAACACAGCCGTGGCACACAAGACAGACAAGGGGAGACTATACGGAGGGAAAAAAACAAAAGCAAGGGCCAGAGGGCTAAGCAAAGAAACAGGAGGGGAGTGGAGGGAGAGAGACTGATCAAGCGAGGCTATTTTGTGAGAGCGTGGCGGGCGGGGGGTTTATAAAGTCCTGTTTTTATCTGTGCTGCTCTGTTCCACTGGTAATAAAAGTGACAGGATTCATTCACTGTGATATACTGACCTCTTAGAGCGGAGACAATAGAAAAGTAGCTGTTAAACTTACCTAGGGGACCCCGGCACACGGCACGAGGAAGGTTAGAGGAGCAGGGTTTAGGAGGGAGATGTTGTGGAAATAGAATATTTATTGAATAGGTTTTCCCTTACCTCTGGGAGCCTGGGGATTACACAATGACAAGAGACTCTAGCATTGAGCCATACCTTAGATTGCTATTACCTGCCTATCTGGATTACAGCCGCTCTACAACAGCCCCCGTCCTATGACACCCCCATCCTGTCCCCACGCCCAGTTAATGAGCCCTGTTTTGGTTTATCAGCAACAATATTTCTGCTCCATTAAATCCACAATTTACATTTGTGGTTCCTCACAAATTCTATTAGGGTTTTCTTCTATTAGGCTACTCAGTTTGTTTTTTTGGGTAAAGAACTGTGCAACTTTTAATCTTAGACTGTTTCATGCTTCACTCGTTCTGGTTCTAATTTACCATTGAATTAAAAAAAATGGAAAAAAGGCAATGCTACTGTTGGGTTTTTTATCATTCACATATGAAACCGTCTTTCTGGACCCAACCTGTAGCCGCAGTAGAAAGTTAATACAGGTGAGGGTCATTACAGCAAGTGATGACATTTTAACAGTTCTGTGCGAAATAACGTTGACCTTTAGTGAGCTATTAAAAGAGTCCATGACAGGTGAAAAACAGAGGCGAGATTCAACCAGAGTGGAGCTGATATCTATTAGTCTACATTGCATTTGGTTTTAAATTAATTCCGACATACAGTTGCAGATAATGCATTAGACAAGTACGCCATGCAAAGTCATTAATAAGACCAGGAGGAGTTGGAGTGCTTAAAAAGTCCTGCAAGATGTATTACCCTGTCTTTTCCAGCATAAAACACACTAGCATTAGCATACACAGACAGTCTTAATAACAATTGCGACAAAGGTTGAATATTAAGCAGCAACAACCTAAGCACCCAAGTTAAATCAATACTACATAATTATGGATACAATACAAATGCATCATCATGTACCTAAGATTAGATGAGTGAAAAGAACATGTTAAAAATCTGATTGGACAACATACATTGACATACAAATAATTATGTATCACCATAGCTTCAGTTCTCCCTCAATCAAAAGGTCATTGAAGTGAGGTGCTTTGGGCTGGTCAGCTGCAGTGGTCGGGGGGATATATTGGGAATTGGTTAAACAGAGACGCCACGGATGCTCGGCTACGATCAAGATATAATCCGGATGAATCTACCACGTATTATTCAGACTGTTCATATCAAAGATTAAGATTAAGAGATCCTTTATTTGTCCCATAGAGGGGAAATTTCAGATGCACTTGTTTAAGATGATGCTCCTCATTTGGTATAGCAGTAGTTTCCATTGTTTCGTTCAACACTGCTTTCAAGAAAAACAACTCCTAAAACAGCGAGTGAGTGACTTTTCCTTGTGATTTGTTTTGAACAGAGACGAATAAACAATTACAAATCTTGGTAAATGGGTAATGTAGAATCTGACCTTCATGGTTTTGGACTTTGTTTCTCTGTTATATCTATATTACTGCTAAACATTATTATCTCAAGACTGAAAGTATATGTTCGGATCCACATCGCTACTTTGTCTTCGGCATCTGTGTCATCAATAACTCAAGTGATGACGTCTCTGTTCTTATGCACATTGATACACATCATGTAAAGATTTGTCTTCCCTCGTTTGATCTGGAAGAACTAGAAAAAAAAAGTGCGATCGCTGTTGCCTGTGTCTTCATTTCTTGACAGTAAGTACATTTGCTCTCATTATTCTTCATTTGATGGCAGTGGCAGTGGTAGTAGTATTTTTTATCAATTTGACATTTTTCCTCAATGCACTAAAGTATAAGACCAATAAGAAAAAGATCACTGGGCCTATCCATCTGCTTTTATTTTACTCTTTTACAACAAGCTTCTCAGGGACTAGAGGTGTAAAATTAGCACTGCTGCTACAACCTGCTACAATGAATCTCTCTGCTTGGTAAATGTTTATTGTAAAAAAAAAAAAAAAAACCAAAAAA